>JBBGZY010000192.1:3000000-3197500 GCA_037952925.1 Lithobates clamitans | reverse complement strand
AAATTAGACAATTAAAAACATTATTCCCCAGCATCAGTATAACATTCAATAATTTAATTCTTCTGGAATAACTAATATGGAAAAAGGCACACTTATCAGATTGCTCACCCCCTCTGATAGAACATTGATTACATTTTAGGGGGTTGTGAAATCCCAAAAAAAAATTACTTTAACAACACGCAGGAATTTAGGGATAACAAAGGCTACAAGACTGCAGTTGTCGCACTCTGCAGGTGCAGTTGCAAACCAGCTTACAGTAAATGAGGTAATGTCAAAAGGCATTCATGTTGCAAACAGTACACAATCACATGCAAGGGCAATTAATGAAAACACTTTGAGGCTTGCATATGATTTGATGATGGAAATCAGCAGAGCTTCTGCTCATTTACTAAAGCACTGGAACAAATGCACTTGTAGAGTGCACATGCATTTTGCAAAGTGCAACATAGATTTGCTTTAGACAAATCAACACCACAGAACATTCAAGCAAATTTTAACGAGGGTGGGGGTGGGGGGGTTGTGAAATCTAGCTAATTGCTAATTAGCAGCACACTATTTGGAGTGAGTTCAGGTGGGGGGGGGGGGTTGTGAAATCTAGCTAATTGCTAATTAGCAGCACACTATTTGGAGTGAGTTCAGGTGGGGGGGGGGTTGTGAAATCTAGCTAATTGCTAATTATAAGCACACTAAATACACTCCAACAAAATACATTCAAAATGAGTAGACTAGGTGGATATGTTCCCATCACTTCATGCTGGGAAGGTTATTGAAGGAAACTATACATGCATGACAAAAAATAACAGGAAAAAATCCCAGCATGTGTGAGGATAAAAAGGGGACATTCACACTATATTGCAATGATGGGAAGTAGTGTTTGAAGCAAGAAATACATTACATTATCAAAGATTACATAAAAGAACATGTGATGCTAATAAAATAAAAATAGCTTACCTTAATATAGTCCTTCTGCAGGACCTGTATGATGGCAGAACAGGTCTCTGGGATAATGATCCCCAGAGCCTGGGGGGAGATGCCTGTCGAGAACTTAAGGTCCTGCAGGCTTCTCCCTGTGGCCAAATACCGCAAGGTAGCGACCAGCCTCTGCTCCGGAGTGATGGCTTGCCTCATGCAGGTATCCTGCCTGCTGATATAGGGGGTCAGCAAAGCCACCAAACGATCAAAAACGGGGTCCGTCATCCGGAGAAAGTTCCTGAAATCCTCAGGATTATTCTCACGGATCTCACGGAGCAAAGGCATGTGACAGAACTGGTCACGCTGAAGCAACCAATTCTTGGTCCATGAACTCCTCCTCGCCCTGTTCATGGACTGGTCTTGGGCTGAAGAATAAACTACAGCACCAAGCACATACAATGCACGAGCTCTACGACGAGTACGTACAGGTAACATGGCTTCAAAACGGTCGGCTGGTCAGAACGCACTAAACAGAACGCACTGAAGAACAGCAAGGCCTGTGAAGAACGACCTGAAAATCAGGAACGAGCGGCCAATAAAACAAAGATTTCTCAATGCCAACTGACCAAACGCACTGAAAAGCAGATACAAACCTCACAAGCACAGACTGAACAACAGTTAAAACGAACTGAAAAATACGAGTCTCACAAGCGCGAATCGTCTCTCACCAAACTTCTACTAACACGAGATAAACACGAGATTAGCAGAAGGAGCCCAAAGGGTGTCGTACGGGCTATTGAACTTCCGTTTTATAGTCTCGTCGGACTTGGTGTACGTCACAGCGTACTAAACTGGCGTACTTTTGTGTGGTCGTGTGTGTGCAAGTCCGTTCGTAAGAAAGTCTGCCCCAAGTCCGCCGAAGGTACGCCGGAAGTATGTCGGACAGACTGTCCGACTTTTGTAGCTGCAAAGTCCGACCGTGTGTACGCGGCATTAGTAGTTATCTTTCTCTTCCGATGCCTCCTCACCTCTGCTGCTGCAATCAAGAGTGCCCAATCATGCCTGCCCTTTTGCCTATCTTCTTCGTTCATAGAAGTTGTACTACAGCTTCTATGAATGGAAAGTAAGCTGTAAATGGAGGAAAATCAGATGATTGAAAGGTTCGTCCCCTCCACTGATAGATTGTGTTTTATTCATAGAAGCTGTAGTATGGTTTCTATAAATGGAGGAACTGGTTAGAAAGTGCAGGCACAGTAGGGAACTCTTGATGAGTGAAAATAAATGAATAATACAAGAGTGCATATATCATTTGAACAATACCAATATGTCAATAAATATATGCAACCGAAAATCATATATACAGTATATACAAAATTGTTATATGTAAACAAAATATAAAGTGCAACCATACATATACATGGCCCAATTAACATATACTGTACAAATGAAATGCCCCACTACACATTCCAATGTGTGATAAAAGTGCTTGTGGTGCTGATCCAAAATGCAAAGAAAGCTCTCCATTGTTCACATGCCCACCCACATGCAAAGCTGCTTACCAGATTAAAAGATCCCAATAAGAGATTATATGTGCCTTATCTGCAGTAAAACAGGTAACGCCAATCACTGGCTGAATAAAGGGAGATAAATGCCACTCTAGACAGAAATTCCGTAAAACACACGCCCTGTAAGGGCGAGCAGGTGCAGGCTCTGCAATGGATCAAAGAGCAAGAAAAATCCTGGACGGCTGCACACCAATACAACATATTTATTGTGAGGCAAATAGCTAACACGTTTCACACCATAGGTCGGTGCTTAATCATAGCTAGTGTGACATTTTTTGACTGTGCATATAAATAGGGGTAAAAGGCCAATCAAAAGAATTTTCATCAAGACCACCCCCCTGCACAATCAAGTAAAAACGAGGAACACATGAAGGAGAACTCTGAATCAGGTGCAGGCACATAAGGCACCTTATCAAGGAAAACATCCACAGTCTGCATTCCCTTCAGAGATCAATCCCACATTAAACAACAACAAAACCATAAGTAAATAATACTTTCATAACAAAATTAGTAAAGATTTAAACCAATATTATACCAAAATCACATCGAATAAAATTAAATTGAAAATGTTATATGTTTCAGTGTGACAATATACAGTATAAACCAATTAATATACAGATCATAAATGAATTGATATACAGAACATAAATCACAGATAAAACAGAAATGTATAATTAAAATGATTATTGGAAAAATGTTTTTGTTCCAATGACATGTTCACAAGAAAAATAACAAAGAATTTCTATAAACATACTGTGTTTGTATCCTTAGATGCAGACAAGCAAAGAAAGTGTATTTTGTATTGTATTGTATTTGTATTTTGTATTTAGTGCTTTTAGAGAGCTTCATCATATATATATATTTTGTTCACATATAGTTTTATTACATTCACTCTTCACATTTACTTTGCACGTTGTCTGAAAATTTTTATCAATATATTTTCTCTTTTTTTAATGAGAAATATTTTTTACACATTTTTTTCCTTTCACTTAATAGTAATCCTTTTTTTTGATACTCATCACCTTTTATATACACACGTTATAGAAGTATATTCATTATTATATACACGTTTATTGATAGGGTTCACCATATATATTTACACACATATATATTTTTTGCCTACACATGTACATATACACATCTTATTTCACATTCTTTGTCATCTATTTACATGGCACGGTTTTGAAAACATTTCTCAATCAGGCAACACACCAAATAGCCAGCAGATGCCGAGACCTCATTAAATCGGCTTCCAGTTGAGACTCAATGACTATCTAATTGGGCAATCATGTGATACCCCATTGAGCTATATAAGAGTTTGTCTTTTTAATATTTGTTAGCTATGAGTAAGCACTCAGTCCTGAGTGTGAAACGCGTCAGCTTACCTGTACTTTCTGCATGACAGTCTTGTCATTTTGATGATCCCATTTTTTCAATAAAGTGAAGTTTTTTGACTACATCCGGTGTGCGGCATCCAAATCTTCTCCTCCATTCAAACATACTGTGTTTAACATATCAACCCCCTCACTTGTAGAGGGGGCCTCCGATAGACTTGTGAATTAAAATAAGAAAGACCCTTTATTAGTTCAGAAAGAGAAAAAGTAACCTCATAAAAAGTATAAATATATAGTTATACATGTGGTTACTTGATAAATACACTAATCTGTATGAGACACAAGAGGAAGAATGAAAAATGAAATAAATAGATCAATCAGTAGAAAAGTCCATAACATTGTTAGTCGTATCAATTACATCAATTGGTGATTAATAATTTGTGACATGAATATTTAAGAGGAAAAAGGAAGAAGCAAAAAAAGAAGAAATTAAAGAGAAGAAGTAAAAAAGGGAGAGGACAAAAAGGCAAGGAGAATATAAACAAGTAGTCATGGCATCTTTTCCATCACCATAAATTGGATGTATTAATAATGATATAAAGGAACCTATAGTCATACTAAGGGACCCTAAGAACGTGTCTCACTCGTAAAAGTGAGACATGTCCCATTCAACGTTAAGGCCGGCTTGTTTTCTAGTATTTAAATTGAAAATCCAGTAAACTTCTTGTGTACACAAAATTCTGAATTTGTCGCTACCACTGGGTGGCTTAAGTATTTTTTCCATACCCTGGATCACCAAACTGGGCACATCTTTGTGGTGATGGTCATTCCAATGACAGGCCACATTGATGGAATGATTTTTCTCAGTAGAGGTGGTCGTAAAGACGATCCCTCAACCTACGTGTCGTCCTTCACACATATTGAATGGAGCATAATGTGCATGTAATAACATACACGCGCGTGTTACAATTAATGAAGGACGAGATTTTGTAAGATTTCCCTGTTGTAACTGAAAGTACTGTTTCACACCTTTTAATTAAAGAACAATATGCACAACTGTTAATACCGCATTTGAATGTGCCCTTTAATTGTAGCCAATGTGTAGGTCCTGATGTGCTTGTGTAAAGATTGGGTGATAGCCATCTACCAAGCAAGGGTGCCCTCCTCGAAAGTCCGAATCCCATTGGAAAGTATCTGAGCATCAACGGGATCATTTGACAGTACAAAAAGTACTTAACAATGACCTTCTTGATTTTATTAGAAGTTTACTGGATTTTCAATTTAAATACTAGAAAACCAGTCGGCCTTAACTTTGAGTGGAACGTGTTTCACTTTTACGAGAGAGACACGTTCTTAGGGTCCCTTAGTATGACTATAGGTTCCTTTATATCGTTATTAATACATCCAATTTATGGTGATGGAAAACATGCCATGTAGCATAATGACTACTTGTTTATATTCTCCTTGCCTTTTTGTCCTCTCCCTTTTTTACTTCTTCTTTTTTTCTTCTTCCTTTTTTCTCTTATTAATCCGTTCAGTGCCTCATCTACATTGAGGCTTGGTTAAAAACTGATGGCGTGGTACGCAACGTCTGTGACGTAATTACGTCACGAGTTGTGGTCACATGACCTTCGTCCGAACGAGGCTTGACTGTCATCCGGGCGGTACGTCATGAAGCCTCTCCAGAATGAGGCTTGGTTCAGCGGTGGTTATGGTGAATTCTAGATATATACAATACTTTTGAATATGTTTTATTTAGTTAAAAACATTTTGGGCCAACACACCGGAAATTATGTAACAATGTTACACTTCCGGGGCCATGTAATTTCCAATAGGGGGTCATTAGTGCTTTATAAGCGGTAATGTTTGGGTGGTCCGCACCCCAGATGATGGCTTATTAGCAGAAACGCGTTGGGTGGACCTACTTACATACCGCTTTTTTGTTCCTATACATGCCTTTGATGATCGTTACCATGTGAGTTTATCCTTTTTTATACAATACATTTTTTATACATACGGTATCACGCTATGCGAGTATATCATTTATCTTTGCATGGTTTGTGAATATCAGATCTGAGCTCCCTATTGGAGTATTACCTACAAGCTGCTGTCCGAGAACGTTTGCATCAAGTTATCATGGCTGTTCAAGCAGGTGCACCTTCCCAGTCAGCTGGTTAAATGTCTTTACGACTCGGGCGGTATAAGCCTTCCCAAGTCATCAACATCTGGTAAGCCTCCTTATGACTATTGGTGGTGGCTTACTTACTATTCCAACTTCCTTCCAAGTGATGTCTGATAAATATGTCTCTGGATTTGTGGGATCATCCTCTTTTTTTTGGACTCCTTCTTCATATCTGTTGACATCCTTTGGACTTTTTTATGATTGGATCTCTTGTGTCCATAGTGTGGCACACTTTCACATCACTTTAATTTTTTCACTATTTTTTCACATTTGTACTCACTTGTTTGTGGTTTTAAGATATCAGAGTCACTTATCGTGTACTTGTGTATTTATATAAGGTTAAATGTCTTACTCCCTTATTGGGCACATTTGGATTAATATTAACCTTTTTTGTTTGTGTGACAAGTTATTTACTACATTATTAATCTAATGGTCAATTTATAATTTATAGCGCTACACTTTTACTTTTTTCTCCTCTGTGGTATGGAGCTGAGTGAGGGGAAGATGGCCCCCACCCAGCTCCATACCAATGCAGGGCAGAAGCGATGTCAAAACGTCACTTCCGCCCATAGCTCTTAAAGCAACATTTTTCTTTTCAAACAACATTTTTTATTAATCTATTAATCTTTTTATTGTATTTTAGTGTAAATATGAGATCTGAGGTGTTTTTGATCCCAGATATCATATTTAAGAGCTCCTGTCATGCTTTTTTATATTACAATTGATTTTTTTACATTCCTTGTAATAGGAATAAAAGTGACAGAATATTTCTTTTTAAAGAACAGTGTAAAAATAAAAGGTAAAATAAATAAGAAAAACATTTTTTTAAACACGCCCCGTCCCGCCAAGCTTGCATGCAGAAGTGAACGCGTACATGAGTAGCGCCTGCATATGAAAACAGTGTTCAAACCACACATGTGAGGGATCACCACGATCATTAGAGCAAGAGCAATAATTCTAGCCCTAGACCTCCTCTGTAACTCAAAACATGCAACCTGTAGAATTTTGTCACTGTACTCAAATGAAATGTATGTCTTTTTTTTACAAATAGAGCCTTCTTTTGGTGGTATTTGATCACCACTTTTGTAAAGACAATGTGGGGGCATGGACGAGGGGAGTGCCACAGCTGCAAGGCCACATGAAATGGACAGGCAGCCAGATTTGGCTCACGGGCGGGACTTGTGTTTGACACATGTGATCTAGAACATTCAGCATAATGCAACCAATTTATAAGGTCAGTGTCAGTTTTTAGATCAAATTCTACATTGTATAAAACTCCATCACCACCAAGTTAGCAGCAACAGATCTCTTTATAGGGTGAGGTGTACTCCAAACCCTCGTCGGGTCTACTGGACAAAAAGAAACACATATTACACTTTTGTGGCAAAGTGTATGTAAAGCTTCAGGTTTGCTATGACTTTCCAAAATGATGCATTCATTTTAAATATGTGAATAATCAAGATGATTGATTTAAGTAATATTGGAATATTTGCATCAGCTTATCAAACTAAAGGTTCTCTTATGCCGCGTACACATGACCGGACTTTACGGCAGAATTGGTCCGGCGGACCGGAATCCATCGGACAATTCGACCGTGTGTGGGCTCCAGCGGAGTTTTTTTTCCCAAAAGTCAGACGGACCTAGAAATAAAACATGTTTCAAATCTTTCCGACGGACTTGGCTTGCTAGCGTACAAACCGTTCGTCTGTGTGCTAGTCCGACGGACCAGAACTGACGCATGCTCTGAAGCAAGTACAAGACGGAAGCACTTGGTCTGGTAAAACTAGCCTTCGTATTGAAGCTAGCACATTTCTCTTCTGTGATCTTTTAATCCAGCGCATTCTTTTTTTCTTTATAATGCGAGATGAATGAAGTTGTTTTGCTGCTTATATTCACACAGAGTTATCACAAACTACTTTCTTCATTATTTATCCTCATGCCATGACTAATATTAGAGTTTTTAATAGCCAGATCTCCAGAAATAATGTAGAAAATTATTTATTTGACTCATCTTTAGTACTTTTATATTTCATCAATATCTATTTTACAATTTGTGATAAATTCTCAAAAATCTATTGATTTTATTTTTTTTTATTTTTTGGAAGTTATTATTTTGTATTGTTTTAATGAACCTTAATGAGGTTGGTGTCGCTTGTTATTTTGACATAGGGGGGTTATTTTCAAAAGGCAAATTCATTTAGCACTACAAGTGCAAAGTGTACTTGAAATTGCACTCAAAGAGCACTTGGAAGTGCAGTGGCTGTGGATCCGAGGGGCACATGCAAGGAAACAAAAAATAAATCATTTTATCTTGCACATGATTGGATGATAAAATCAAAAGTGCTTCCCCTCATTTGAGATCTTCCCCTCAGATTTTCAGCGACTGCACTTCCAACAAGTGCACTTGCAGTGCAATTTCTAAAGTGCACTTTGCACTTGTAGTTTGCACTTGAATTGCAAAATGATTTTTCCTTTTGTAATTAACCCACATAGTCTTTTTGACATGCACCTGCCTACTCACAAACAAAATGTCCTTTTTGAATAAAAACACATAATCAATAATTTAAGGTAAATAAAATAGCCATTTATTCTGGGAAAAACATAAATGAGGAAGACAACACTGGAGACACTTTTGGAATGTGTGAAGCCTTTTGTCCCCCAGGACACACATCAAGTCAGTGGAAAACAAAATTGTGATCTTGCGAATAGGGAGCACAATCCACGTCTTCTGTCAGACCAGACTGAAGCCAGGCAATCACCTTCGACTCTTCTGTGGAGCCTTCCCTGCACGCTGTCCTGCAGCTTTCCCTCCACGCTTCTCTGCAGCCTTCCTTGGAGGCTGTGCCTCTGGTGGTGTACTTGTGGCAGGAAGAGGAGGAGGTGGAGCAGGAGGAGGGGCTTCATCTGAATTATGGCTTGTTGGAGTAAGCTCCCCTCTCAACACCTTCTGAAAGGCCTTAAAAATAATCCCCTCACAGAGGAGGCATTGCCCCTTCTCAGGTTCCACCAACCTGGTGGCCATATAAGTTCCATAGGCCTCTTCAGCATTGGGGGGGTACTGAGTATTTGGCTGGCTTCCTGAATGAGGGCAAGTGATTCCTCCTCTGTTGGGTGATCTTCCTGGGTCTATTGGTGGTAATGCGGAGGGGAGGCACCTGACATTGGGTGAGGCTTCTACTGGGCCCAGCCACCTCCTACCTGCAACTGGGCATGGCCTCATCTTCTCTCCCACTGGGCATGGCCTCCTCCTCTATACCACTGGGCATGGCCTCCTCCTGGCTGAGCTGATCATGTGTAAAAAAAAGGGACATAGTTGTAATTTTTGCTTCCTCAATCACACACAATTTTCAGCTCATGACTTGCAAATATAATTCTAAACAAATATAAAAGTCTATCTTTTTGACCCCACCCTTATTCTAGCTGTTCACCAATCTTTGAAGTACATTTTTGGCCACTACTGTCTAGTGATATGTATACATAATAATAATTGTGATTAAATCATTGATTTTAAAGCACTTAAAACATTTTATAGTTTACATCATTAATATTTACACAATCCAAAATTCACAAAAAAAGTATACCTGGCTGAAGCTGGGCGCATCCACTTCTTTAAGGATGAAAGGGCCCGGTTCTTCCTGGGACGTCTAAGCTGGGGTGGAGGGAAGGGTGGAGGGAAGGGTCGAAAGTGATTGGTCATCCAGAAATCTCAGTTTTTGGGTAGTACCACAGCTTTGGGACATAAACCTTGTCTGCTGCTGCTCCTGATTCGAGGGAATCCTGGATCTCCCTGTGTTCCCGCCTGTACATATTACGCAAGATCCCAATTTTATTTTCCATTAACTTAATGTCTGCCTGGGGGACTCGAGTCTTGACAAATTCCAGAAGTCTCCCCAGTGTTGCCTTCCTTGCATGTCTAATAAAATACAATGGGTGCTTGACCTCCCACAGGTTTCTGTTCTCTTGATACAGATCAATAAAATGAGACAAAAATTCTTCCTCCTTAAAGGGATTCCTTTTTGCTGAAAGACAAGGCACAAGATAAAAACTGTAATGTCAGTCCAAACTCCCAGTATTATTGTTTTCAGAATATAGGGTACACACACACACACACACACCAAACACATTCCCAAAACACACACCCACGTTTAAATCTTACCCTCGTTTATGGTGCTCGCTACTTCCGCTCGGACATACGTAGGCCAGCGTAATAGTTTTATATACACTGCGCATGTGTCATGCTACGCCTGCATCACCCGCCCCTGACGTTCTTTAGGACGATTTTTCCCCGCCCCTTCACTCTTTGTTGCGCAGTGGGAGTGTAAAAAGAAAGATGGCGGAGAGATTACCTGGAACTAGCGCGGAGGAAAGCCCGGAGCCACAACCATCCAGATCCAGGAGGAGATATAAGGCCACCAATATGGCCTTTGAAGAGATGGTGGAGATGGTGTCCATATTGAGAAGGGTGGACTATGATGCCAAAAAAGGACCACACACCAGACCCAATATGCGGAAGGACAAAATAATGTCCTCAGTTGTCCCCACTATTGAAGAAAAATTTGGCATTAAACAGGCTAAAGAACAATTGAGGAAGCGGTGGTCTGACCTCAAAACTAGGGAGCCTGAACAATATTGGCGAATCAAGAAGCTGCTTAAAAAAAGTAAGTACTTGTTGTGTGTTCCTATTGAGATACATAACTTGCATGCTGATCCATATGCTTTTCGTTTATACAGCATCATTCGTAAAGACCGTTCTTTTGAAACTACATATGATAATAATAAAATGGCGTTTGTTTTGCAAGAAATACTATGGTACAGGGTTGTACATACATTTAGGTCTTGATAATTTGTCGTATTAAAATAATTTTTGGATGCTGTGTAGATGTGTTTGAAACTAGAATGCCTATTAAAAAATAATTCAGTGCAATGTAAGGACAGGACACAGCAGCTGTTTCCACATCTGGACTCACGAGCACTAGTGTACTATGTGACACCAGATAACATTTTTGAGAGTAATCCACACAGGGGCTCCAGGGGATACTTGAGGTGTCTCCATCTGTGAAACTTGCATCAAAATGTGAAGTTTTTGGCAGTTTTGTTCAAAGTGAATTTGAATCCTGTCTTCAAAAATATTTTTGGAACAAACTGACAATTGTCCACCACTTCAAAGGTTTCATATTCCTATTTCTGGACTGAAATATCACTGTGTTTTAATTATACCTTTTGTTTCATTCTCATAGGGGAGAAAAGACTCAGACAACAGTCCGAGGATCCCAGGACCCCCCCAAGTCACCAGCCTGAAGCAGAAATTAGCCCAAGCCCCAGCCCAAGACCACGCCGACCCAACGATCTTGAGAGTTGGAGGAAGTGTGCGAGATTTGCACCCCACCAAGTGAGTGACTGATATCCCAGCTTAAGGTAATCTATTTAGGCGTGAATATTTTTAAATACATTTTTCTACACAAATTTTAGGTGATGTTCTGGTTGTGGAAGGCCAAGCGGCGGAGCTATTTAGCACAGACAGTGCACAAAGACTGATTGGGCAGATAGTGGTGTGGAATGGCCAAATTGATCGAATGCTAGAACAAATTGATAGCATGAGAAATCTGCTGGACAGCATGCAACAGGAAATGAAGAACATGATTGATGTTTTGGGCAGGATCTAATCACTTTTTGCCTAAAAACATCAATCATGTTCTTCATTTCATTGTAAAATTTTAGATTTTTAATTTTTTTCAAGTTGTGAAATAGTAATAGCAAAATTTAGCAGATGCACACGGTGTGTCATCATGTGCTATCTTCCATCAGGGGATCTTAATGTACTTGTTTTGTGTTTTCAACCCCTTCCTCATAATAATGTTAGTTTGTGAGAGGAAAAAAGGGATTGCACACACAAAACACGTCCATTGCTCCCCCATGATGGGAGATAGCACATGTTGACTTTAACCATTTGGACTCACAATTTGTGTGCATCTGCTATGAGTGACATCACCAGCACCATTTTGAACTTTGTAAGTTCCTGTTATTTTTTTTATTATGTGTGAAAAAACCCTGTTGTCAAGCAAAAATTTGTAAAAAAAATTTTTTTTTTTTATAAATATGCCTAAAATAACACAAAAAAAATATTGTTAAAAAACAAAAAAAAATAATAAAAAAAAACATAAACACGTTTAAAGAAATGCACCTTTCAATGTGCGCACAGTAAAATGTTTTTACTACTACAATGTGTGTGGCTTATTATTTATCAATACCAGTTTCTTCATTTTTTGGGTGTTTACAGTGACAAAGGGCCTTATCAACTAAATGGAAATGCACTTGCCACTACAAGTGCACTAGGAGACAGCCAAAACTAAATGCAAACAAGAATAAAAACATGAGATTTGATCCAAAATATTTGTTTTTATTTGGTAAAAGTTTAAAGATGTTCTGGCATTGCAATGGCCCCCCGACCATTAAAATAATTGACATATCTGTCCCGCACTTAACGGGTGGTTTGGGGAGTGAAGCCAGTACGGCCAGTATCCAGGCCTGTGAGTGGAGATTCGCCACTAAGTCCGGCCTCAGGCCCAACAGAGGTAATATATGTTGCAGAATGTCTTCTCAAAAAATTATGGAGAATGCAGCAAGCCATTATGACATGATTGATTTTATATTCCGCCAGATTTATGGCTGAGAGGAACAAACGAAACCGGCTGGCCAGAATCCCGAAGCCATTCTCCACAACTCTTCTTGCTCTGGCCAGCCGGTAATTAAATACCCTCCTCTCAGGGGTGAGGAACCTTTGGGGGAATGGCCTCATCAAGTGCTCGCCAAGAACAAACGCTTCATCTGTGATGAAAACTGAGGGGAGTCCATCAATGTTCTGGTCATCAGGTGGCAATCCCAGGCCACCAGTCTGGAGACGCTGGCACTCCTCCATCCGACATCCGGCCGTTCTTCCCCACGTCCACAAACATAAAATCCAATTGTGCCGAGACCACCGCCATCAATACTACACTATGAAACCCCTTATAGTTAAAGTAGTAAGACCCCGAATGGGGTGGTGGCACAATGCGGACATGCTTCCCATCAATCGCCCCGACACAGTTGGGAAAGTCCCAACGGTCAGCGAACTGGGAGGCCACAGTCTGCCATTCCTGTGTGTTGGAAGGAAACTGTAGAGTCAAACAAGAAAAAAAAATATAAGTACTTTGAAACATAACTTTGCTAGCAGATTACACAAAAACATTCTTGAACAACAGCAGTCGAACATTTTTTAAATGTATTATTTATAAAGATCAAAAACATAAGGCCCACTTATAAGATTACTCACCCCCTCTGATAGACCATTGATCAATTTGTATGTGGGGGGAGGGGTTCTAATTTAGTTGAAGACCACACCTGGCATTTGGAGACATTTGAGAGGGGGGGGGGTTCTAATTGAGTAGAAGACCACACATGACATTTGGAGACATTTGAGGGGGTGGGGGAGGGTAAAGCAGTACAATGGAGCTGACAATACATTGTTAAAGGGACTATAGGCTAGAGGTATAAATGGACCCAGGATTGCATGGTGGGGAGGTTAGTGAAGGTAAATATGCATGTAGGGCAAAAAATGATTTATTAAAAAAAAACAGGCATGTATGAAGATAAAGGGGACATTTACAGCATATTTCAAGCATGGTAATTAGGTAACGAGGAAATTTAGACAATACATTAGCAAACATTAAATACATATCATGTAATGTTAAAGGATAAAAAACGTACCTTCATATAGTCCTTCTGCAGGACCTGAATTATGGCAGAACAAGTCTCTGGGATTATGATCCCCAGAGCCTGGGGGGAGATGCCTCTCGAGAACTTCAAGTCCTGAAGACTTCTCCCAGTCGCCAAGTAACGTAATGTGACAACTAGCCTCTGCTCCGCAGTGATGGCTTGCCTCATGCAGGTATCCTACCTGCAGATATAAGGGGTCAGCATAGCCAGCAGATGTTGAAAAACGGGGTCCGTCATCCTGAGATAATTCCTGAAATCCTCAGGATTATCCTCACGGATCTCACAGAGCAAAGGTATGTGCGAGAATTGGTCATGCTGGCGCAACCAATTCTTTGTCCATGAACTCCTCCTCACCCTGTTCATGCACTGGAATTGGGTCAAAGTATTAACCCCAACACCAAGTCCCCACACAGCACGAACTCGAGAACGAGTACATCCACGCACCATGGCTTCAAAACGGTCGGCTGGTCAAACAAACAAACTTAGAACAAACGCACTGAAGAACAGCAAGGCCTATGAAGAGCGACCTGAAGATCAGGAACGAGCGGACCAGAACGGCCTGCTAGGCAGGTTACGAACTGACCAACACGCACTAAAAACCAGATACAAACCTCACAAGCACAAACTGAATCGCAGAAAATAATCGAAATAAGATGAAGTGTGAAAAGGGCGAATCGTCTCTAACCAAACTTCTACTAACACGAGATAAACACGAGATTAGCAGAAGGAGCCCAAAGGGTGGCGTAATGGTGCTTGAACATCCTTTTTCTAGTCCTGTCGTATGTGCTCTACGTCACCGCGTTCAAAACCATCAGACTTTTGGAGTGATCGTGTGTGTCCAAGTCCATCCGTTTGTAAGTCCGGCGCACCTACACTACAAAGTCCGTTGGAAAGATCGCCGGACCAAGTCTGCCGTAAAGGCCCGGTCGTGTGTACACGGCATTAGAATTCCATTGATTTCCAATATGTCTGATGAAGGTGTTTCACTCTGTCTATAAATACAAGGCTAATAAATCTTAGGAAAAGTCTAGAAATAATGTATGCCATTTAATAAGCTAATGTGATCTATTGTAATGTATAAAAGCTGTTATTTGTAATATTAATAATAATAAAAAGGGAAAGCTTTCTCCCAGCAAATGGAAAGCAAATGTCAAGCCAAGACATTTACCGTTCTACTACCAGTTTTGGCATTTATTATACAAACTTTACACCAGGGATCTGGATGTTAAGGTAAAGTTTACCATGTGCAACTATAAGACACTACAAATCCAAGCTTACCAACAGATCATATGTGTCATGAAAACAAAGATGTATAGGTGTGCAGCAACTAACATCTTATTGGCATTTTAAATATGGAAATATCTGAACCCAAAAATAATATCTGAACATGTATAAAATAGCCCAAAACAAACCACAATAGAAAAATAAAGGTTGTTTCTTAAAGGTAGTAACAATTAGCTCGCTAGATACAAAAATGTTTTGACAAATAGCAACCAATAAAAAAATAGCGTAGAAATTAGGTCGATATCATTCCCTTATTTAAAACATAAGGGGTTGTAAGAAATGATTTTCTACCCATTTTTTAGACCTCTTGCACACCGCTGCTCCTAAACTCATGTTTAGGCCTGCTTCACACCTATGCATTTTTTAGCACGTTTTCAGTTTTGCCGAAACACACTGCAGTCCGTTTAACATGGTTTCCTATGGATGTAGTTCACATCTGTGCATTTTATGGAAAGGGCCGGGGACTTTTTTCTGGTTTTTGGTTCCATAGACTTCAATGGATGAAAAGCGTGTATGAAAAAATGCACCTGGAAAATGCAAACTGCAACCTGCATAGGTGTGAATCAGGCCTTAGGAGCTTTTTTTTTTGTCAAAGCCCCTAAAGTAAACTCAATAAAATGTGTCCATGCACAAATAGGCTTTTACAAGAGTTTAGAAACAGGAGAGTTTAAAGGCATTCAAAGCTCCTTCTCCTGAACACAGAAGAATTGCGTTCAGGAGAGGAGGGTTTGTGTATAAAAGTCGCCAAACGCTACTAAACATGCCTAAGTACTAGGAGCGTTTAGCACTTCAGGATTTTTTTCATTTCAATGGCCAGAATATATTAAAAGTCTGGCCAATTAAATAAATAAATGCCCAAGCATCAAATGCTGCTAAACTCTCCTAAACCTGTTTGAAACAGCTTAGGTGAGTTTTTAACACTGATTTCCTCCTATCAGGAGAAATGACGTTTACATTAACCCCTTCTGTACCAGGCACCTTCCCGCTAAGGCCAATTTTGTACCCAAACACATTTTTTATCATTTTTTTTCCACAAATATAGCTTTCTTTTGTGTTTGTGTCTCTTTGGTTTTTATTTTTTGCGCAACAAATAAAAAAAGACCAAGAATTTTGAAAAAAAAACAGGTTTTTCTTTGTTTCTGTTAAAAATTTTTGTAAATAAGTACATTTTCTTCTTCAATGATGGGCACTGACATGGCTGCACTGATGGGCACTGATTTGGCAGCACTGATGGGCACCGATGAGGTGGCACCAATGAGGTGGCACTGATGAGGTGGCACTGACAGGCACTGATAATGGGCACTGATAGGCGGCACTGATGGGCACTGATAGGTGGCACTGATGGGCACTGATAGGTGGCACTGGTATGCAGCACTGATGGGCACTCATAGGTGGCATTGATGGGTACTTATGGGTGGCACTGATGGGTACTTATGGGTGGCACTGATAGGTGGCACGGATGGGCACTGATGGGCACGGATGGGCATTGACAGCTGGCACCGATGGACACTGATGGGTGGCACTGATGACACTGATTAGTGGCACTGATGACACTAATGGGTGGCATTGCTGGGCATCACTTAAATATAATGGTGCCAATCAATGCCCATTTGTGGGCACTGATTGGCACAGATTGGGCACAGACTGGGCACATTGGGCACATGTGGATGGCCATGGGGTACATACCTGGCCATCCACATGTTGCCCCCTTCCTTGGTGGTCCTAGTGGCCTCCCTGGTGGTCCAGTGTGGTCATCTGAGGGGGGCTGCACTGATAAACAATCAGTGCAGACCCCCCTGTCAGGAGAGCTGCCGATCGGGTGTGCGGTGGCATTTTATTCTGTTGGACATCATATGACGCCCAGTCAGGATAACAGAACCACCGCCCGGCCGTCAATCTGCTATAGGTTGGGCAGGAAGTGGTTAAACCAGTCTGCATGAGGCCTTGTAAGATACTGACAAATGCCCCGTACACATGAGCGGATTTTCCGTCTGAAAAACTTGGATGGTTTTTCCGACGGGATTCCGTTCAAGTTTGCCTTGCATACACACGGTCACACAAAAGTTCTCTGAATTTTCGACCGTCAAGAACGCGGTGACTTACAACACTACGACAAGCCGAGAAAATGAAGTTCAATGCTTCAGAGCTTGCATTGAATTGTTTCCGAGCATGCGTAGGAATTTTGCGCGTCGGAATTTGTACAGACAATTGGAATTTCCGATCGGAACTTTTTCCAACCGAAAAATAGAGAAGCTGCTCTCAATCTTTTGCTGGAAGGAATTCCGCCAGCAAAAGTCCGATGGAGCATACACACGGTCGGAATTTCTGACCAAAAGCTCACATCTGACTTTTGCTGGGGGAATTTCCGATCAAGTGTACGGGGCAAATGACCTTGTATAATGCAGTTGCGTGGGATTGGAATAGCAGGAGTGCGCGCCGCTGGAAACATGCGCGCATGCGCCCACGCGCCCACTGCATTGCGCGAAAAATAGCCTGGTCATTCAGCAGCCAAATCTTCCTGTGCTGAAGTGGTTAAAGATAAACTCTTGGCAGGTATAAAAGACAAAATTAGCACCGACTGGCATGGTCTTTTTAAGTCCTGGCTAACAGTGCTAAATATAAATGCACTCCTTTGGGGTGAGTGCAGCTCTGTAATCATTAACATATTATTAAATGCATTTTTTTTTTTTATGCATTTTGTTTATATGCAAGCGCCTTAACTTGGCATGGTATCAGCCTCTTATGCCATGTACACATGATCAGACTTCTCGTCGGAAAAAGATATGACGGCTTTTGCGACAGGATTCCGCTCAAGTTTGCCTTGCATACACACGGTCACGCAAAAGTTTGCTGAACTTACTACCGTCAAGAATTTGGTGACGTACAACACTACGACGAGCCGAGAAAATGAAGTTCAATGCGAGCATGCTTCAAATTGTTTCTGAGCATGCATAGGAATTTTGCGCGTCGGAATTACCACAGACAATCGCATTTTTGGATAGGAACTTTTCCTGACCGAAAAATTAAAAACACACTCTCAATCTTTTTCTGGCTGGAATTCGGCCAGCAAAAGTCTGATGGAGCATACACACAGTGGCGATTTCCGACCAAAACCTCTCATCGGTCTTTTGCGGGCCAAAATTCAGATCGTGAGTACGCGGCATTACAGTCCCTGTACAGGAGAGCTATAGTTAGAGAGGAAAAAGCAACACATTTTTCCTTGCCGCTTGCTTCAGCGTGCAGTAAACTTCATTAGAATTCAGCCCTCACAGTATGAGAGAGCCTGTTTCCTATACAGGCAAACAGTCATCCAAGCTGACTCTGTAAGCACTATGTGATTGGTCACCTGAAAGCCCACATGTGCTTTTTGTAGGCAGTGTTGAGGTAACTAGTCAGCACTGGTAGAGAAGCAGGGATGTTGTATTCAAAGAGGCAGTCTAATGCCCCATACACACGATCGGACTTTCCGACAACAAAACCGTGGATTTTTGTTCGAAGTTTGTTGGCTCCAACTTGTCTTGCATACACACGGCACACAAATGTTGGCCAACAATTACGAACGTGGGAACGTGGTGACGTGCAAGACGTACAATGAGCCGAGAAAAAGGAAGTTCAATAACCAGTGCGTCTCCTTCTGCTTGATTCCGAGCATGCGTGAACTTTTGTGCGACTGACTTGTGTACACACGATCGGAAATTCTGACAACAAAGTTTTGTTGGCGGAAAATTTGTGAACCAGCTAGCCTACATCTGTTGGCGGAAAGTCCGACAACAAATGTTCGATGGAGCATACACATGGAAGCTCACATCCAACATTTCCCGTTGGAAAATCTGACCTTGTGTACGTGGCAATAGCATTGGTTTGGCCTGCCCGGCTTCTTACCCAAAAATAGTTACTATTAGACAAACATCCGGGGGTAGGCTGTGAACTGGCATGTCTAAATAGAACAGAAAAGCATGCAAAGTGATACAGACTTCCAAGAGGTGTTCTGCATAAAAGACTACAGAGCCCCCAGCCTGAGCTGGAAAAAGCACAGTATCTGTGGCTGTATCTTTTTCTTTTGACTGCAGGTTGTTTTGTGTTAGGGTCCATGCACACTAGGCAGCAGAAAAAAAATGGCAGAACTGCTGGCAGAAAAAAAAACAGCAGAGAAAAACACACCTATGGAGCATATTGTACACTTGTTTAGGCGTGCTTTAAAAGCGTTTTACCCAGAACTCTAGGAAAAAATGTACACTTGACTCCCCTAAACACTGCATTTGGGCACGTCATAGATTTTTTCTGCTTGAAAGCCCCTTTCAGAAACGCACTTGTGATGGGGTTTTTTCAGCCTGTTAGCGCTCCTCTACAAATATGCTTGTAAATGCCCAAATGTGTATGGACACATAGGTTAACATAGAGTTGCTTCTAAAGGCAGAAAAAAAACCACCAAACTTTTAAATAATCAGCATTCTTTAAGCTCAGTGTGCATGAGGCCTTGGCCTCCCCCTTCCTTTTAAAACCAAGAAATACTCATCTCTGCATAGCACTAGCTCTGATATTTCTACCTTTACTCCCTTCTACAATCTAGTGTCCCACAGATCTTAGTCTAGGAGATGAGAGATTGCAGGAGCAGGGAGGACAGTGCAATTCTTGTTCTCTCTGCAATTACTAAGGTATTATTTTGTGTGTTTTATTCTGTGACAATTGTGCCTGTAAACCTGTGCAGTGACACTGCTGGAAAAGACAGAAGAGTTGTCTACTTCCCTATTACCACTTATACACAATCATTTTCATGAGCCTGTGCAGTCTGAGGGCACATAGCTAATGTGAAATGTAGCTCTGCCAGGTGACCTAATTTCCTGGAAATGATGTGTTAAGGCCTGTCAAATTATTCTCCTGGTTCCATAAGTAGAGAATTTACTCTGTGATGACAGGAACTCAGAAAATTAATTACTCAGTCAGAAAATGGATAAGGTAAAAGAGAGGTGAAAAAGTGAATACCTCATTTTTAAGGCAATTTTAAAATAGAAAAGATGTATGTATTCAAAAAAATTTTTGTATTACAAAAAACATCAGCATGATAAAAGATTCCCAATTAGGGTAATGGAATAGACAACACACATATACATGTATCATAATCTTGCATAGTGCTCATCTAAAAAGTGGTAGCACCCCACTACATATGGTTAAACCCTCCATACAAATTCCAAATAATGGTAAGTAGTGGGATTGTCCAACGCATTTCGAAATGTGTATTGATTCAAATCTTTTTCAGGGACTAATACCACTTCTGAAAGTATAGAGTACAAATGCAAATTAGAATCCAAGAAAAAATACCATATAAACATTTTAACAATTATAGAATATCAAAACTTACAAAGCCACTATATTATCGGAGAGAGCATTCCCTCGACCTCGATTGTTATCGTTAAGATAACGGCATGGTGAGAAAGGGAATGGCGCCAATGTGCTCCCTGGCGTTCCCTTATACAGTGGGGACGGAAAGTATTCAGACCCCCTTAAATATTTCACTCTTTGTTATATTGCAGCCATTTGCTAAAATCATTTAAGTTCATTTTTTTCCTCATTAATGTACACACAGCACCCCATATTGACAGAAAAACACAGAATTGTTGACATTTTTGCATATTTATTAAAAAAGAAAAACTGAAATATCACATGGTCCTAAGTATTCAGACCCTTTGCTCAGTATTTAATAGAAGCACCCTTTTGATCTAATACAGCCATGAGTCTTTTTGGGAAAGATGCAACAAGTTTTTCACACCTGGATTTTGGGATTCTCTGCCATTCCTCCTTGCAGTTCCTCTGCAGTTCTGTCAGGTTGGATAGTAAACGTTGGTGGACAGCCATTTTTAGGTCTCTCCAGAGATGCTCAATTGGGTTTAAGTCAGGGCTCTGGCAGGGCCATTTAAGAACAGTCACGGAGTTGTTGTGAAGCCACTCCTTTCGTTATTTTAGCTGTGTGCTTAGGGTCATTGTCTTGTTGGAAGGTAAACCTTCGGCCCAGTCTGAGGTCCTGAGCACTCTGGAGAAGATTTTCGTCTAGGATATCACTGTACTTGGCTGCATTCATCTTTCCCTTGATTGCAACCAGTCGTCCTTTCTCTGCAGCTGAAAAACACCCCCACAGCATGATGCTGCCAACACCATGCTTCACTGTTGGGACTGTATTGGACGGATGATGAGCAGTGCCTGTTTTTCTCCACACATACCGCTTAGAATTAAGGCCAAAAAGTTCTATCTTGGTCTCATCAGACCAACAAATCTTATTTCTCACCATCTTGGAGTCCTTCAGGTGTTTTTGTAGCAAACTCCATGCAGGCTTTCATGTGGGAGAGGCTTCTGTCGGGCCACTCTGCCATAAAGCCCCGACTGGTGGAGGGCTGCAGTGATGGTTGACTTTCTCCAACTTTCTCCCATCTCCCGACTGCATCTCTGAAGCTCAGTCACAGTGATCTTTGGGTTCTTCTTTACCTCTCTCAGCAAGGCTCTTCTCCCCTGATAGCTCAGTTTGGCCAGACGGTCAGCTCTAGGAAGGGTTCTGGTCATCCCAAACGTCTTCCATTTAAGGATTATGGAGGCCACTGTGCTCTTAGGAACCTTAAGTGCAGCAGAATATTTTTTGTAACCTAGGCCAGATCTGTGCCTTGCCACAATTCTGTCTCTGAGCTCTTCAGGCAGTTCCTTTGACCTCATGATTCTCATTTGCTCTGACATGCACTGTAAGCTGTAAGGTCTTATATGGACAGGTGTGTGGCTTTCCTATTGTTATGACTAATTTCTGATTGGGACTCTAATACAAAGTTAATACTGCAGCTGCAGGAACAGATTCACAGGACTCAATCACTGTGTTTAAAATGTCCATTCAGTGCCAAAATTTATTATTACATGTTATTTTATACATAGATAAGAAAGGGGTGGTGTGAGATGTTATTAAAAACTAACAAATAGAAATATGTTAATAAAAGCTAACAAATAGAAATATATTATTAAAAGCTAGCGAATAGAACAATTGCGAAAATAAAACATTGAGAAGGGAGGGGGAGTAGAGAGCATTTAGTAGGAGATGTGTCTGTGTGTTAGGTAAAGGTTACAGAACACATTTCAACAGTGAGAACAAAATTGAGTCTCTTGTGCTTAAATGAACAATACAGTGAATGTCCATGTCATTTCCCTCCTTTTGTTTATTTGACACCATTCTTCTCCGCGTTACATTCAGCAGATTGCTGGTAACTCCTGTTACATTGGCACAGAGAGACGGCGTCCTGTTCAGCTCTCTCCTAGCTTTCTCACAATAATTGGTTCATCAGGGCTGGTGGTACATTTGTTGGTACAGCGGGTAGTCACACAGAGGCATAGCCTGATGAGGAAGTAAATAACAAATATGAGAAATAGGAACATCACAATGTAAGCACCTAGTTTCTGTAACCATGTTGCTATGCCATATAAAAAGTCACTAAAACCTCCTAAACCCTGAAAGGGGTTGCCTCCATCTTTAGCAATATCCCTGGCCTTATTCTGTAGTTCTCTCATCTTAGCAAGATGCCCTTTAATAATGTCCTCATTTGAGAACTGTATATACAACAGTCAGTGTGACATACCTTACACATCCCACCTCGAGCTGCAGTGAGATAACTAAGCGTTAATCATATATGCTCTAATACTCCTTTTTTAAGCTGAGCCATTTCTTCACTTAATAAACCTATATCAGTGGTAGTAAGGTTAATAATCTCATTTACAATTCTAGGGGGATGGGAGTAGTAGGATTGTACGTAGTGAAGGAGGTTGGGGGGGAGGGGGGAGGGGGGTTTACAAGGGTGGGTGGTGTGTGTGGGTCTTTTTTTTTTTTTATTATTATTGTTTCTTCCTTTTTTTATTCTCTATTTGTATTCTTGTCTTTTTTTGATGCAAGATGACAAGTGAAATCAAAGTGATGTCATGGAATGTCAGAGGATTGGGGGATAGTAGAAAGAGATGTGCGGTAAAAGAACTAATTGAATTCTACAATCCCGCAATAGTCTGCCTACAGGAGACACATAAGGGGAATGAAGATGACAAAATGTTTCGTACATTTAAATTTAAATATGAATTTCATGCTAAATATTCTACATACTCCCGTGGTGTGAGTATTTTGATTTCGAACGCTATTAGGTTTACCTGTAAGCAGTGTATTAAAGATCCGGTTGGTCGATATTTGATGCTATTATGCTCCATAAATGATAAAATAATCTTCTTGGTGAATGTGTATATTCCCCCTCCATATAAAGACGACGTTTTAAAAATGGTTTTTGAAAAAATGGCACAACTGCCTGATGTTGTAACAGTGATAATTGGGGACTTTAATAATGTACTAAATGAAGAGTTGGACAGGCAAAGTAACAAAAAGAGTAATGGAAGGGGAAAGGCCACAAGATGGGCCAGCCAGATACAAGAGATGGGTCTATCAGATATATGGAGAGTAAGATTCCCGGTTAGTAAAGAATACTCATGCTATTCAAGAACTTATGGATCACTATCCAGAATTGACATGGCCTTGGGAAATGGTCATTTTCTCCCATTAGTAAAAATAATTCAGTACGAAGCACGGGGAATCTCGGATCACTCTCCATTAACTGTGACTTTGGAGTGGACAGAACACCTGACTCGCCCAATGTGGAAAGTCAATCCACAGTGGCTATCCTTGATCCCAGAGAGTAGTCAAATAAAACAACTGCTAATGGGCTTTTTTGGAGATAATAAGGGCTCAACTTCAGCGATGATGGTGTGGGATACAATGAAAGCATACCTTAGAGACCTAATAATTAAAGAAATATCTAAAATTAAATTAGCCACAAGACAGCGGGAGGAAGAGTTAACCCAGAGAGTTATGCAAACAGAACAAGAATACACATCAGATCCCAATAGGGAGAAATTTGGAGCATGGCAGGACGCGCAGAATCTATATAAAAATCTGGTTTCAACTAAGGCAGAGAATAATAGATTCTTGCAGAACCAAAAGCACTACGAAATGGGGGAACAGGTGGGTCATATGTTAGCAATGATAACACGGAACCAGGAAGGCTCATCCACTATAGCTGCCATTGAAGACAGAAAGGGTATAGTAAAGTATGATACAGAGGGCATCCAAAATATATTTGTGGATTTCTATTCACAGTTGTATGAATCTGAAAACTTAAATGTAAGGGAAAAGACTGAACAATTCTTAGATAATCTAACTATGCCCAAGCTGACCTCAATAGAAAGGGAATCCTTGGATATTCCTATAACTATGGCAGAGCTGGAGGAAGCGGTGGGACAAATTCAAAACAACAAAGCTCCAGGGATGGATGGATTCCCTGTGGAGATATATAAACTATACGGTCAGATCTTGATCCCAGAACTCCTCAAAGTACTCAATGAAGCATATGTCACACGGGAACTCCCTAAATCAATGATGGAAACAATAATAATCATAATTCTAAAACCGGATAAAGATCAACTAAAGCCCGGTTCTTATCGCCCAATATCTGTCCTTACATCTGATGTTAAAATACTAGCTAAGGTCTTGGCAAATAGGTTATCTAGACACATTGATACTTTGATCCATAGGGATCAAACAGGTTTCATCCCCTCCAGATCAGCAGCAACAAATATTCGCAGGCTCTTTTTGAATCTGCAATTGCCAATGGACAACGGGGGAGCTGGTGTCATTGGATGCCCAGAAGGCATTTGACATGGTAGAATGGGAGTATCTATGGATGGTATTGATTGCCTTTGGTATAGGTCCAGGCTTTATAACCTGGCTAAAATTATTATATAAAGACCCTAGGGCAAGGCTGCGGATCAATGGCACTATGTCACCAGCTTTCCTGTTATCCCGGGGAACTAGACAAGGTTGCCCTCTATCCCCGTTGCTGTTTGCATTGGCGGTGGAACCATTGGCCGCCGCGATTAGACAGTCTTCGGGGATAGAGGGATTCCGACATGCAGGAAGAGAGGACAAAATAGCCCTATATGCAGATGATGCCTTAATCTTAATGAGCGACCCCACAAAAACCTTAGAGGAACTCATGACACTTGTATCTGCATTTGGACAGTCTTCTGGGTTTCACATCAACTGGGAGAAGTCGGTATTAATGCCACTATATAAAGCAAAAATTTCATTACCAGACTATGCAAAACAAATTCAAATAAAACATAAAATTAAATATTTAGGGATCCAGGTAACTCGAAAAGTGGGAGACTATGAGGACCTTCACCTTAGACCACTATTGACTAGGCTTAAAGATAAATGTCGGACCTGGTGCAAACTCCCATTAACTGTGATTGGCAGAGCCAATCTTATAAAGATGATTTGGGCCCCACAATTATTGTACATTTTTCATAACTGCCCGATGTGGATAGCTGCATTTTGGTTTAAAAGGATAGAATCGCTTTTTCGCAAACTCATTTGGAAGAAAAAATAGGCACGTATTAAATTAACAACCTTGATGCTGGCTAAAGATGAGGGGGGACTCTCTATCCCACATCCAAAAAATTATTTTTTGGCTTCACAAACCCAGCAATTTTTTGGCTGGACAGAGGTAGATGAGAGTGATCCCATACAGGGGTTATTACTTCCACTGGGTAAGGGATATTCACTGATGTCCCTACTAGAGACAAAAACCTTTCAAAAAGATAAGAAATTCATGACAGGTGAGCTATTCAATAAGGTATGGCTAGCAATAAAAAAGATTACTAGCATTACAGGTTATTCTTCCTATACACCAATATGGAATAACGCAAACTATGAGGAAGTGCAGAGATTGGAGGGATTTGGGCTTTGGCAAACTCAGGGGCTGAGATATGTGGAACAACTGTTTTGGAACGATAAGATAAAATCATTTGCGCAAATATCTGAGGAATTCGGGATTCCAAGACAGAGGTTCTTTCAGTATCTCCAGCTTAGACATGCTTTTCATGTCCAGGCCCGTACATCTGTATTTAAGTTTAATGTTTCTAAAATAACAATATTGTTGAAGAAAAGGGATCAAAAGAAGGGACTTATCTCTAAAATATATGAGATATTGCAGTGTAAATTTAAGGAAGCGGTAGTGGTGCCGGCCAGGGCGCAGTGGGAACGAGACCTGGGAGCACTGACTGACGCTCAGTGGTTGGAGGTCTTGTCTGCGATCTCAAAGGTATCTCTGTCAGCTACTCAAAAATTAACACAACTTTTTATTACACATAGATCATACTATACCCCCGAAAAACTATTTAAGTGGAAACGCAGGGAATCCCCCTTATGCTCCCGGTGTAGTGGCGCACCGGCTAATCTAATACACATAATGTGGAAATGCCCCAAACTCCATCGTTATTGGCAGGATATAATTAAAAACATAAATAGCGCATTAGGTATAGAAATTTCATTAGACCCAAATTTATGTTTATTAAATATAGTGGAGGAACCAAATATTTCAAAACATACCCATATCGCAATGACGAGAGGCTTGTTTCAGGCACGAAAGCTAATAGCTCAGAAGTGGATATCTATATACGCCCCAACGGTCGAAGAATGGAGAACACAAATAAAAGAAACCATAATAAAGGAGGAATTTATTTATACACATAGAGGGAGTCAAGATAAATTTGATGCCATCTGGAAAAGCTGGGTAGAGGCCTGGGACAATGAAAATAAAAGATGAATCAATATGGCAGAGGGACAATATTGGGAGAGGATAGGAGGACGGGGGAGGGGGCTTTTGGGGTCGAGGGGGGGGGATACAGTAGGGGGAGGAAATCTATTTTTTGTTGTTGTTGGGTTTAGCCCTTCTTTTTTTTTTGCTTTTTTTTTTGCTTTTAGTTTTTGTTTTGTGCGGGTTTTTTTTTTTTTTAAGGGGGGCGGGTGAATGTTAGAAGCAAGATTATGTATCTGGAATAAAATGTATGGATAAATGTATAACTTGTACTGCTATGAAAAGAATAAAAAAGTACTGATTAAAAAAAACAATTCTAGTGTAATTATTTATTCTTTTCATTACTTCAATTCCCCATCCTGTCCAAGAATGGAACCATGACCATGCCATGTCACCTTCAGTGAACACCTCTCTTTTGAACACTAAAGGGTATTCTGGACTTTGATCTGGTCGCACTGTATCTTTGCGAACAGCCAAAGCAGGTGCTAACTTCCCAATATAACATGTACCTGTAACATTAGTAGGAAGCCAGGCGTAAGCTTTATTTCCACATATATAATATAACCCTCTACGTATGGATGGTATGCCTGCTCCTAAAAAACTAGAAGCAATAACATGGAATCTCAGGTAACCAATATTTTCACATATTGGGAACTGTGAGCAATTTGTACTATAAAGGGTTCTCTTTAGTTCTGGATCTGGGATATAATAATATTGACCATAGTTTCCTCCATAAACTGTAATTTTTGCTCCGGTGCAATCTGAATTGCCCAACCGTGTACATTTAGTGTTAAACGGGCATGTAATGTTTAAACAAATCTGTGGAGTGTTTATCTGTTTTGAAAACATCAAAGTTAGTGATCTGTGCTCATTAGCTGTGGAGACTATGTATGAGCCATTTATTCTGGTCCTGTTTAGATCAGTGAATTTGAGAGGCATTGCTATCATGGGTATTGTTCCTGTTTGGGGATGTAAGTGAGAACACACCCAGCAGTTACTAGCGTTTCTATGGGTTGCATATAATTTTAACATTTGGATGAAAGGATTATTTTTCCATGTCTCAGTTCTCACAAACAACAAAAAGAAAAGAAACATCATCATCATTTTTTCAAAGGATATCATCACTTCAGGATTTTCTTGCAGTGACGGGCGTGAATCCAGGTGGGCTTCCCTTCCAACTGCGGAACCGGTTGTCAAAAGCACCAAATGTGGTCCATCAAATTTTGGTTCTAGCGGCTTTCTGACGTGTAGCTTGACGACTACCCAGTCACCTGGTTGGATTCTGTGAATACCTGAAACAGAATCTGGGTCGGGGATAGATTTATAAACACCTTCATGTATTTTTTTTCAATGTTATTTGCAAAATCTGAACATATTCTAACAGATTAGAGTGAGAAGCCTGCAACTGTTGGGGAAAATATAGCCCTGTTTTGGATGGCCCTCTAAATAAAATCTCATAGGGGGAGAAATCATGTGGTTGTTTAGGGGTAGTTCGTACAGAATATTTGGGCTAATGGCAAAGCTTCCACCCATCCTTTTCCTGCGTCTGCTTTAATTTTTGCACATCTGCTTTTCAAAATTCCATTAAGTCTCTCAACTTTACCACTACTTTGTGGATGATAAGGTGTATAGAAAGCTTGCTGTATGTGAAGGGCTTCCATTACCTCTTTCATTACTTCCCCAGTAAAATGGGTTCCTCTGTCACTCTCAATAGTTTTAGGAACTACATATCTACAAACTATTTCATTCAAAATTTTCTTTGCTGTTGTTTTTGCATTTGCTTTAGCTACTGGCCAGCTCTCGGGCCAACCTGAGAACATGTTAACACACACTAAAGCGAACTCATAGGTGCCTATTCTGGGCATCTGAATGTAGTCTATTTGAATTATTTGGAAAGGGAAATCTGGCTTAGGAGAATGCTTTTGTACAGAGCACAAGTGAGACATGAAGCACAAAACCTGGCTGCAAATGCACTAAATCCAGGTGCTATCCAATAGCAATCAGTAAGTGCCACCATCGCGCCCTTAGCAAGATGTCTGACGCCATGTGCCAGTTGTGCTAAAACTTGGTACAAACTCCTGGGTAGACACCACCTGTTGTCAGCGCTCCACAGGCCCTGTTGATTTTGGGTAGCATTACATTTGATCCACTTATCCTTCTCTTCATCAGGGGCCTGGTTCTGCAACTGAATTAGAGTTTCTACATCCCACTGATCTTGATGAGGGGAATCTGTCCCCGCTACCTGGGCGACCCCTACAGTGGGTGTGACTCCAAATGCCATAAGGGCAGCATCCTTTGCCGCTTGGTCTGCTAAAGCATTTCCTCTGGCTGTCATGTCATTTCCCCTTGCATGCCCTTTTACCTTCAAGATGGCAACTTCTGCTGGTTTCTGAAAGGCTTGAATAGCCGCTCTAAGAGTTTTGCACATCTCACTGGATTCCCTGCACTAGTCAGAAAGTTCCGTGCTTTCCAGATAGGCTCAAAATCGTGAGCTATTCCAAACGCATATCTGCTGTCAGTGTGAATGTTTCCCCTTTAATTCTCTAGGAGTAGGGATGAGCTTCATGTTCGAGTCGAACCCATGCTCGACTCGAACATCGGCTGTTCGATCATTCATTGAATTGCGAACGATATGGGCTGTTCGCGCCAAATTCGTGTGGCGCGTCACGGCCCATAATTCACTGCAGTATTGCAGTGCATTGCTGGCTGATGATTGGCCAAGCATGCACTATGACCCGCATGCTTGGCCAATCACAGCGCCATCAGTAGAGAGAGCTGTAATTGGCCAAAGCCAGGGTGGCTTTAGCCAATTATGGCTCAGGGGGTTTAGAACACGCCCCACACTATATAAGGCCGCCTACACGGCGGCCCTGTGTAGTGTGTTCCGGCGTGCTTAGATAGACAGAGAGACAGTGTCATTTCATTTGAGTTAGCTAGATTAGGCAGGACAGTTAGTGAGTTAGCTGCACTTACAGTGTATTGTGTATATATATGCATCCCAGGTGTTGTATATATATATATACACTGTATTCAGTTTAGCTAGATCCGTTCCTGTTATTTTCCTACTGATAGGCAGGCTTGTCGTGTTACAGTATTTACAGCTACCTGAAGAAAATTGCTGGTGTTCTTTAGATCCTATTAGTACCACAGTCAGGCAGCTAGACTATTTACAGTTAGTGTAGTGCGTCCTCCTCACAGTGTTCAGTTAAAGCTAAAAGTTAGTTTAGTGGGACCTCTGCACAGTGTTCAGCTAAAACTACAAGTTAGTGTAGTGCACAGTGTTCAGCTAAAGCTACAAGTTAGGGTAGTGCGTCCTCCTCACAGTGTTCAGCTAAAGCTACAAGTTAGTTTAGTGTGACCTCTGCACAGTGTTCAGCTAAAGCTGCAAGTTAGGGTAGTGCGTCCTCCTCACAGTGTTCAGCTAAAACTACAAGTTAGTGTAGTGCGACCTCTGCACAGTGTTCAGCTAAAGCTACAAGTTAGTGTAGTGCGTCCTCCTCACAGTGCTCAGCTAAAACTACAAGTTAATGTAGTGAGACCTTTGCACAGTGTTCAGCTAAAGCTACAAGTTAGTGTAGTGCATCCTCCTCACAGTGTTCAGCTAAAGCTACAAGTTAGTTTAGTGTGACTTCTGCACAGTGTTCAGCTAAAGCTACAAGTTAGGGTAGTGCGTCCTCCTCACAGTGTTCAGCTAAAGCTACAAGTTGGTGTAGTGTGTCCTCCTCACAGTGTTCAGCGAAAACTACAAGTTAGTGTAGGGCGACCACTGCACAGTGTTCAGCTAAAGCTACAAGTTAGTTTAGTGCGTCCTCCTCACAGTGTTCAGCTAAGACTACAAGTTAGTGTAGTGCGACCTCTGCACAGTGTTCAGCTAAAGCTACAAGTTAGTGTAGTGCGGCCTCCTTACAGTGTTCAGCTAACCCTACAAGTTATTTTTTTGCGAGCTCTGCACGGTGTTCAGCTAAAGCTACCTGTAGAAGGTTGGTGGTGTTTTCCTGATCCTATCACTACCCCAGGCAGCTAAATAAGCTACAAGTTATTTTTTGGCGAGCTCTGCACAGTGTTCAGCTAAAGCTACCTGTAAAAGGTTGGTGGTGTTATCCTGATCCTATCACTACCGCAGGCAGCTAAATAAGCTACAAGTTAGTGTAGTGCGAGCTCTGCACAGTGTTCACCTAAAGCTACCTGTGGAAGGTTGGTGGTGTTTTCCTGATCCTATCACTAATGCAGGCAGCTAAATAAGCTACAAGTTATTTTTTGGTGAGCTCTGCACAGTGTTCACCTAAAGCTACCTGTAGAAGGTTGGTGGTGTTTTCCTGATCCTATTACTACCGCAGGCAGCTAAATAAGCTACAAGTTAGTGTAGTGCAAGCTCTGCACAGTGTTCACCATCAGTGACTCCTTCTCTAGCCCCACCATGTCCTCCTGAGGAGTCCCTCGAACTGTTTGACCACAGTGTTGGGTACATGCTCCAGGAGGATGCCCAGCGTTTGGAAGGCTCTGACGATGATGTAGAAGGTTGGTGGTGTTTTCCTGATCCTATCACTACTGCAGGCAGCTAAATAAGCTACAAGTTATTTTTTGGCGAGCTCTGCACAGTGTTCAGCTAAAGATATCCTGTAGAAGGTTGGTGGTGTTCTCATACTATAGGCAGGCAGTTGATTTTGCTAGCTGCAGTATCAGTATATATATATATATATATATATATCCCAGCTTAGTGCAGCTACAGGCCATTAGTATGTCTGGAAGGCCAACAAGGAGAGGCAGACAGTCACAAGCCAATAAAAGAGGGCAAACAGGCTCTGTGTCTAGAGGCAACAGTGCTGGTCGTGGAGATGGTGCATCCTCATCAGCACGTGGCTGTGGGACACGCTTTGCCTTTTTTTTGGCAGCTGTCCGTGTTGAGCCGCAACATGCGGAAGACTTGGTCTAGTGGATGACCAAGCTGTCCTCATCCTCCTCATCCTCTCTCACCCATGCTCAGGGTACTTTGTCTGGCAAAGCAGCGGCCTCTTCCTTTGGCTCAATGTCATCAGTGACTCCTTCTCTAGCCCCACCATGTCCTCCTGAGGAGTCCCTCGAACTGTTTGACCACAGTGTTGGGTACATGCTCCAGGAGGATGCCCAGCGTTTGGAAGGCTCTGACGATGATACTGAGCTAGATGAAGGCAGTAACGTGAGCATGGACAGAGGGGGTGCCCAAGAAGGACAGCAATCTGGCAGTCATGCTCCCCCTGCTGCAGCATACTGCCAGGTTTGCTCCAGTGATGAGGAGGGAGGGGATGATGAGGTCACTGACTCAACGTGGGTGCCTGATAGGAGAGAGGAGGAGGAGGCACATCACCAACGAGGCAGGATGCCCTCCAGGGGCCAGCCTAAGGGCAGCACACTGACTGCATCACACCCCAAAGCTCCGCATGTGCAGGGCGCTGCAGTCTCTGTGCGTTATTCAAAAAGTTCTTTGGTGTGGGCCTTTTTTGAGATGAGTGCATCAGATCGCACCGCTGCTATTTGCAACATATGTCTCAAGCGTATCTCGCGTGGCCAAAACATCTCCCGCTCGGGCACCACATGCTTGACCAGACATATGTTGACCTGCCATGCAGTTCGTTGGCAGGCGTATCTAAAAGACCCACACCAAAGAACAAAGAGGACCTCTCCTTGCTCCTCATCAGCTGAGATCTCCAACCCCACTATACCTTCAGTCCTCTCTGAGACCTCCACTGAGAGGAATGAAGGTGTAGAATTAGGTGTGTCACAGCCAAGTACTTGTGGGCAATCTGCTTTCGGTACACTGACGTCAGATTGTACCAAATTTCCCTGCCCCAGCTGCTGCACCGCCGAAAGAAGTTCGCTCCTAGCCATCCACATGCTTAGCGGTTGAATGCTAGCTTGGCAAAATTGCTAGCACTTCAACTGCTGCCTTTTCAGTTGGTAGACTCTGCCCCCTTCCGTGAGTTTGTGGAATGTGTTTAACAGGGGCGTGTAATTACAATTTTTGAGATGTTGCAGTGTTGTGGCACCAGCACCAGTGCCTAAGGCCTAATTTTTCAGCCACTGTTTAACAGGGGCATGTAAATACAATTTTTGATGCAATACTTTGCAGCAGGGCTCGTTCCTGCATTCCAACTAGAGTTTCTGTGAGAAGTTGCAGTGTTGTGGCACCAGCACCAGTGCCTAAGGCCCAATTTTTCAGCCCCTGTTTAACAGGGGCGTGTACTGTACCTGACCGCGAGATTGTGTTTCCAGCGCTGGTTCTCGGCGACAGGGTACTGTGCATGTCGCGCTGGCTCACTCACCGGGAAAGGAAAACTTTGTTTTCTAATTTTGACTGTCCTATCATCCTTGACCACAAACCTTCCTCACTGTGCTATATGTTTTCTGCTGCACTATTGGCATGGTTATATCTTCTTAGTCCAATCCATTAAATGATCAGAAATTGCTTAAAGTAGAACTATAGGCAACACTTTTTTTTTTCATTTTGGATAGAGTAAGGGAGGGTTAAAGCCCCTGTCAGTTTATTTTTTACCATCCCTGTCCCATTGCAGAGATTTCCCTTCACTTCCTGCCCCATAGCCAAACAGGAAGTGAGAGGAAATCAATGAAAATTAAGGAAATCCTTTGCCCCCCCCAGGCCCTCAGAATTAGTGTCCCCACTCGAAAATGTCAGGGCGGGTCTTAAACAGCAAGGGGTGTGGCCTTGACAGGAAGGGGTGGGTCATATTTAAATTAGGGGGTGCACAAGTTTATTCAGGCCTAGGGCAGCACAAAACCTAAATACACTACTGGTCAGCACTGTCTGTCACTCATTGGGAAAGGAAAACTTTGTTGGCTCGCAGGTGTCAAATCTCGCCGAGAAATGCGGCGAGATTGACATAATATTGTGGTCACCTACTGTAATTACAATTGTTGATGCAATACTTTGAGTTTCTGTGAGAAGTTGCAGTGTTGTGGCACCAGTGCCTAAGGCCCAATTTTTCAGCCCCTGTTTAACAGGGGCGTGTAATTACAATTTTTGATGCAATACTTTGCAGCAGGGCTCGTTCCTGCATTCCAACTAGAGTATCTATGAGGGGTTGCAGTGTTGTGGCACCAGCACCAGTGCCTAAGGCCCAATTTTTCATCCCCTGTTCAACAGGGGCATGTAATTACAATTCTTGATCTAATATTTCACAACAGGGCCCGTTTCTGCGCCCACCAAGAGCGAGTGAGGACTTACAGTGTTGTGGCACCAGCACCACCACCACCACCAAAGGCCCAATTTTTCAGCCCCTGTTCAACAGGGGCATGTAATTATGATTCTTGATATAATATTTCACAGCAGGGCCCGTTTCTGTGCCCACGAAGAACTAGTGAGGACTTACAGTGTTGTGGCATCAACACCACCACCAAAGGCCCAATTTTTCTGCCCCTGTTCAACAGGGGCATGTAATTACAATACTTGATCTAATATTTCACAGCAGGGCCCTGTGAGGGCTTACAGTGTTGTGGCCACAACAACACCTAAGGCCCAAATTTCTGCTGAGTATATAGGGCAGGCCCCTACTTTCAAACATCCAACTTACAAACGACTCCTACTTCAAACGGAAGGAGACAACAGGAAGTGAGATGAAATCTACCCCTAGGAAGGGAAATTCTCTCCTGTAAGAGTTAATATGAGAAAAACATTTCTCCTTTCCACTGATGCTTTATCACCAATCCTTGTTTAACAAAAAAAAAACAAATTTTCAAAAAACATTTGTCACTGGGGCAAAAAGTGAGGTGAAATCTTCTGAAGAGGAGCACAGACAGCAAAACAAATGTCACAGGGGTAATAACCCTTCCCTATGCTTTCCAAAAAGCTTAAAAAAGATTTTTTGGCTGGAGCTAAACACATTAAAATATACCCGTTCAAAATTACAAACAGATTCTACTTAACAACAAACCTACAGTCCCTGTCTTGTTTGCACCACCTGTATACTGCTGTATACACTTTTCCTTTTTAATTTGGGTGCGGGGTTCCCCTTAATATCCATAAAAGACCCAAAGAGCCTGGTAATGGACTGGGGGGTACCCATGCCGTTTGTCTCACTGATTTTCATCCATATTGCCAGGACCCGACATTACATTAAAGTCGCAAGCAGTTTTAAATGACTTTTTTTCCTTTAAAAAAGACATTTTGTGCAGGGACTGTTCTAAGCACGGGAAACACGTGCCAATTTACAGGCATACTATAGACACCCCCCAGCTATGATATTTAAAGGAATAGTTCACTTTTTTTTTTACTTTAAGCATCATTAAAATCACTGCTCCCGAAAAAACGGCCGTTTTTACAACTTTTTTTGCATTGATACATGTCCCCTGGGGCAGGACCCGGGTCCCCAAACCCTTTTAGGACAATACCATGAAAATTACCCTTAAAAATGAGCACTTTTGATTTCGAACGTTCGAGTCCCATAGACCTCAATGGGGTTCTAATGTTCGTGGGAATTTTCGGTCCGTTCGCAGGTTCTGGTGCGAACCGAACCGGGGGGTGTTCGGCTCATCCCTATCTAGGAGATGACATGCTTTGACTAAAGCACACAACTCTGCTGACATCTGGGGTGTCAATGCTTCCTGATGTAAAATGGTGTCTGTAGTGGTTACAGCAAACCCTGTGTGTGGCTGACCATCATCAGTGTAAAATCTGGAACCATCTACGAATAAGTGTTTGTCACAATCTGATAAAGGCTCATCTTTTGCTGGTGTGACAGAGGCCCTTTCTACCTGCATCAGAGCCATACAATCATGAGATAAACTCTCATGATTCTACATCAGTACCATTTGTTGCATCGTCTTCATCAATTATAGGAAGAAGAGTAGCCGGATTTAAAGTAACACATCGTTTGATTGTTAAATTCGATGGAGCAAAAAGAGCAGACTGGTATTTGTCAAATCTACTGGCAGACACATGTCTGGTATTTACTTGATTCATGATTTCCTGTACTGTATGTGGCACATACAGGATCAGAGTAGAATCTAGTAAAAGCTCAGTTACTTTGTCTAGCAGCAAAATGCAGGCTGCTATGGCTCGCATACAACTGGGGGAGCCTTTGATGACAGGGTCTAATGAGGATGATACATACATCACAGGCCTCTGTTTGTCTCCATGTAGCTGGGTTAGTACACCTGCAGCAAATCCATTGACTGCATGACAGAACAACGAGAAAGTCTTAGTATAGTCAGGAAGTCCAATGGCGGGAGCTTCAGACAAAATTTTAACAACCTCCTTCATCTGCAATTCATTGTCCCATGTGAGCTTGAAAGGGTTTCTAGCGGTAGCCTCATATAGAGGAGCCATAAGTTCTGATGCATTTGGAATCCAGTCCCTACAATATCCCACTAACCCCAGGAAGGCACGTAGTTACTGTACATTTCTTGGCTTTTCAAATTTTTGTAGAGTTTTACCTGGATCTGGGGTTAGGTGACGGATTCCATGTGAAATGCAGTGACCCAGGAAGATCACTTTCTCTTGGCAGTATTGTAGCTTATCTTTGCTAATTTTGTTGTTACTGTTATAGAGAAACATAAGAAGGCTTACTGTTTCTCTGCTACAATTGTCCTTTGTATCAGAACAAATAAGCAAATCGTCTATGTACTGAAGCAAAACTGTGTTTGGGAGTGAGGGAGACCATTGCTCCAATACTTGCTTTAACACAGTATTATATTCAGAGGGGCTACTCACACAGCCTTGGAGCAATCTTGTCTATGCTAACTTTTGGGCATCATGGGTAAATGGAAAAAGGTGCCAGCAATCTGGGTGCAGGGGCACCGAAAAGAAAGCATTTGCAAGATCAATCACTGTAAAGCAGGTGCTGGAGGCAGGTATTCCACTTAGTAAAGTGCGGGGGTTGGGCACGATCAGGGTATCTGCCTCAATTATATTGTTAATGGCTCTCAAATCATGCACCATGCGGTATGTCACCTGCCCACCCTTCTTGTCTGGCTTCTTTGCAATTGGGAACAGGGGTGTATTGACTTGGGACTTAATTGGTACAACAACCCGTGCTGCTTTCAGTTGAGTGATTTGATCCTTTATCCCCTCAGTCTGAGCAATACTCAGTGGGTACTGTTTAATCTGTGGGAGATAGGCTCCTGGTTTAATTTTTATCATGACTGGGGTGCAATCCAGCAGACCTACATCATATTTGCTGGTGGCCCATAATTCAGCGGGAATCACTTTCAATTCTGGTGGAAATGGCGGAGTGGAGTCCTGGATTAAAAATACTCCACAGGCAGAATTTAAAACTTCTCCTGACAGACTACTGACCACTTGGACTCCTGTAGGAGTGTAGTCTATGTTTGCTAAAATTTGGTTCAAAATGTCAGCTCCCAAAAGATTTGTAGGAACTGTGTCTGAAGCTAACACTTTAGTGACAATTTCTGTTTGCTGTCCTAGCCTGAGTTTAAGTGGCTTGGACTCAACCAAATCAGTAGAGGTCCCGGTTAGGCCAACACCAGAGATAACATTTGTAGATAATAATCCTGGAGGTAAGTCCTCTATATTAAAACACTTCGGCTTGCACCAGTATCGATTAAACAGGTTAATTCTGTTTCTCCTCCAGGATAGGGGAGTTCTTGTAAAAATACTTTTACTCTGGCCTCGGGACCATTGTCTCCCCTATTTAACATGATTGATACTGGCATGCCATTTTCCTATGCTGATCCACTGCTTTTAGCAGAGAACTGGGATCAGCATGAGGTGCCTCTGAGCTCTTTTCCAGTCTACGGTCAGGAAGATGGCAGAATTTGGCTATGTGTCCTTCCCCATCATAATTGTAGCATATAATTGGTCCCCGATTGCCATGATTTCTGACCGTAGACTGGAAAAGAGCTCAGAGGCACCTCATGCTGATCCCAGTTCTCTGCCTAAAGCTGATGTGACTGATTTCAGAAATTGCCTTTTCCTCTTCCTCTCTGCTTCCCCATGTACATAACCTTGGGTTTGCTGTGTTTTTAGTTAATCCTGTTTTCTATGGATAACAGAATAGGCAGGACGTCTCGAATAGACGTATAGACATATTGCCTCAGGCCTTGCTGTGAACAACTTCTCTTTCAACTGGGGTATTAAACCATTAAGAAACCTTTGTTTCACCAGTTGTGTAGATGGACTTGCAGTTTCTCCCGCCTTCTCTTCCTCTATTTTAATGCCTGCTTCCTCAGCCATCAGGCCCGGATTTACTCCCTTTGCCGCCCCAAGGCCGGATCCTTCAATGCCGCCCCCCCCCCCCACACACACACACACACACCACCATTCTCGTCCTTTATCGAAGACCGCTACAATAGATCAATTAAAAACATATCTCCACACACGAGAACACTGAAAATAACTGGCTTTAATTGTACAGACTGAAAATACTCTGTAATGCAGAAAATGCCCCTCACCTAAACACACCTCACACCTAAACATATCTCAGGAAATTACACTGTTAAATATTTTATGCAGAATTAAGTTCCAAAAATAAATCTCAACAACAACTTTAACAATATCAACATAAAGCATATCAGTACCCATCAGGGCAGCCTCATCAGTGCCCATCAGTACAGCCTCATCAGGGGCCACCAGTGCAGCCTATCAGTGCCCATCAGTGCAGCTTATCACTGCAGCATATCAGTGCAGCCCTATCTGTGCAGCTTAAGATTTCCGCCTCATCTGTGCCTAACAGTGCAGCCTTATCAATGCCCATCAGTGCAGTCTGATCCGGGGCTACCAGTGCAGCCTATCAGTTGCCATCAGTGCGTCCTCATCAGCCTCATCAGTGCTGCCTTATCAGTGCATCGTAAGAGTGCCGCCTCATCTCTCCCCAACAGTGCAGCCTTATCAGTGCCCATCAGTACAGTGTCATCAGTGCCGCCTTTATCAGTGCCGCCTATCAGTGCCCATGAGTGCTGCCTATCAGTGCTCATCAGTGCAGCCTACCAGTGCCGCCTATCAGTGCTCATTAGTGCAGCCCATCAGTGCAGCCTACCAGTGCCGCCTATCAGTGCAGCCTACCAGTGCCGCATATTAGTGCCCATCAGTGCAGCCTACCAGTGCCCATCAGTGCCGCCTATCAGTGCTCATCAGTGCAGCCTACCAGTGCCGCATATTAGTGCCCATCAGTGCCGCCTATCAGTGCTCATTAGTGCAGCCTACCAGTGCTCATTAGTGCAGCCCATCAGTGCAGCCTATCAGTGCAGCCTACCAGTACCCATCAGTGCAGCTCACCAGTGCCGACTATCAGTTCCGCCGATCAGTGTTGACCAGTGCAGCTTACCAGTGCCCATCAGTGCCGCCTATCAGTGCATATCAGTGCAGCCTACCAATGCCACCTATCAGTGCTGCCTAGGAGTACCGCCTCATCAGTGGCAATCAGTGCAGCCTTGTCGGTTTAAAAATCACAGCTCTTACTATTGTATATTAATTGTGTTTTGATTATAGCATGGAGCACTTTGCAGTGCATGATTTTTCACTGAATGTGAATTGTTTAATGGGTTTGCATTGATTTCAGCATGGAGCACTTTGCATATGCTGGAATCTATGCAAAATTATTAGACAGTCCACATTCAGTGAAAAATCATGTACTGCAAAGTGCTCCATGCATGCTGGAACCTATGCAAACTTATTAAACAGTCCACATTCAGTGAAAGTTCATGTACTGCAAAGTTTGCAGTACATGAACTTTCACTGAATGTGGACTGTTTAATGAGTTTGAGCATGCATGGAGCACTTTATTGCAATATGCTCTGAAAATTTGCATTCAATCCATGCTGAGCAGTGAGCACTGTCACTTACAAAAATAAATGCAACTTACCTGCTGTCCTGGCCACCACTTGCGGGGGTTCCCGTCCTCCTCCTCTCTCTTTTCCTCCTACAGTGACAGAGAGACCCCGCCCCCCGGGACAAGGAGAACATGCATAGGGAGGAGGATAGGTGGAGCATTAGGCTCCGCCTCTGTCACTGGAAAGACATGCACCCTGTCTGGCCAGTCACCGCCGGGCGTTTAATGAGGGCGTCATTTGCTCCCTCCCCCTGGCCAAGTCCACCCCGTAGCAAGTGCACGCTAATTACAGGCCGCGGCGCCGGGGGCTATATTTGTGCAGGGAGGCTCAGGCAGCCGGGACTCGTGGGGACAGATCGGGGGGGGGTTCATGAGGCTGGGGGCGGCTTTCATGCGGCGGGGGGGCGGCTTTCATGCGGCAGGGGGGGTGGCTTTGGCACCGCCCCTGCACCACTGCCGCCCCGAGGCCTGACCTCGGTGGCCTTGTCAGGAATCCGGCCCTGTCAGCCATATTGCTTAACCGCCTCCAATAAGCCCTTGTTGCTTCCTCTTTCCCTTGCTTAGCATTCATAAATTCAGCATGTCTGGTTTGTCCATATATTTGGGGCAATTTTTTCTTTAATTTCTCACAAACCTCCCGTCCACTAACCATCTTACCTAGATTTTTGACTACACCACATTCTTTAAGTATATAGCCAGACATGTTGCTTCCCACTGCTTTAATAAGAAGCTGATGAATGTCAGTAGCAGATGCCTCATATGCTTCCTGTGCAGCACTGAGTTTGTTTGCAAGCCCAATTGGATTCTTTCTAGGATCTTCCAATCTATCTAATATGGCTCTCATATCTTGGGGACTAAAAGGTACATGCCATTTAATTTGAGATTTACTGTCAACAGCATTACTTTCAAAAAATAATTGGGTTCTAACAGGATAAACTGCAACAGATTGCTCTGTGCCAGGGGCAGAAGGGGTGGCCTCTCCCTTCCTTCTCTCTTCATCTTGCTGCCACAATTTGGAAATTATGGTTTGCTCTGGAAGTTCAGACTCTATCTCTCTTTCTCTGGCCAAAGCCTTAAGTTCAGAGAGATCTAATTTTGCATATGTGCCTTTTGATTTATGCCAATCATCTGTTTCTAGGATACAAGCCAAAACCCTCTTTGTAGGTTGATATGGGGCTGTTAAACCTCTGCTCTCTACTATATTCCATAGCTCATCTTTTGTGTGTTCCATGTAATCTAATTATTGTGCTTTTGTGCGTGGACCCCTTAAAGCCAAACTGGCAGCCACATAAGGTGGGGGTCCTCCTCTACAGAGTCTTCTGGCCAAACGTAGTAGATTTGGGCAGTACTTTTATTAAACATCTCCGTCAAGCCAGTTTGATTTGCTACTTTAGCTTCTGTCTCCCATGTGCAAGCTATTCTCCACGTTCCTTCACTGCACAGTAGTGGGCCATAATCATGCAGAAAAGTTTGCCATACCTTTAAATCAAAAGTCCCTTCCAATTTTTAAGGTTTAGCTGTTCCCTTTGTCCATTTTACCCATTTATCTAGGGGCTCAGTATAGGCGGAACTGTACCTTCAGTTCATATATTCTCTAGCGCTCATCTTGCGCTGGGCATTTTCTGAAGGCTTCCCTCCCTTCATTCTCTTAATTAATTTAATGCCAATAATGACTGGCCAGTCTTCTCTACTTGTGCCTATACCCTCTTGCCTCTAAAATAAATAGTACAGCAAATCTGCAGATTTACAAGAATAGTCTCCACCTATCTACGTGGATAGAAGGGGTTTATGACAATAGACAAAACACTCATTAAGAGACCCTCCTCGTCTCTTCTCTTCTCTGTGAGATTTATCTGACCCTACCATGAGCCTCTGACCCAGGTCGCCCAGAAGGAGTCAACGGAGGGAACTGCAGAGGATTTTCCCTATCCACACACAGTCCAACCCATGAAGGGGGACACATACACATTCACACACACGTTACCCAACCAGAAAGGTCCGAGAGTGGTCTGGTTTCCTTGAGAATGGACAGAAAGGATACATAGGAAAGGCAGAAATATAGCAAGCTTAAGGGCAGCTTACCTAGCCGGCATTTGAGGTCTGCATTTCCCGATGACCCCGATAGAAGTGCGGTTCCTTCTGGAGACTCTGCCAAACTCCTGGCTGGCTCGCCAAGATTGTTATGACTCATTTCTGATTGAGACTCTAAAACAAAGTTAATACTGCAGCTGCAGAAACAGATTCACAGGACTCAATCACTGTGTTTAAAATGTCCGTTCAGTGTCAAAATGTATTATTACATGTTATTTTATACATAGATAAGAAAGGGGTGGTGTGAGATGTTATTAAAAACTAGGGATGAGCCGAACACCCCCCCTGTTCGGTTCGCACCAAAACATGCGAACAGGAAAAAAGTTCGCTCGAACAAGCGAATACCGTTAAAGTCTATGGGACACGAACATGAATAATCAAAAGTGCTAATTTTAAAGGCTTATATGCATGGCATTGTCATAAAGTGTTTGGGGACCTGGGTCCTGCCCCAGGGGACATGGATCAATGCAAAAAAAGTTTTAAAAAAGGCCGTTTTTTCAGGAGCAGTTATTTTAATAATGCTTAAGGTCAAACAATAAAAGTGTAATATCCCTTTAAATTTCGTACCTGGGGGGTGTCTATAGTATGCCTGTAAAGGGGCGCATGTTTCCCGTGTTTAGAACAGTCTGACAGCAAAATGACATTTGGAAGGAAAAAACCCATTTAAAACTACCCGCGGCTATTGCATTGCCGACAATACACATAGAAGTTCATTGATAAAGGGAAACCCCGAACCAAAATTTAAAAAAAAAAATGACGTGGGAGTCCCCCTAAATTACATACCAGGCCCTTCAGGTCTGGTATGGATATTAGGGGAACCACGGCCAAAATTTAAAAAAAAAATGACGTGGGGTTCCCCCTAAATTCCATACCAGACCCTTCAGGTCTGGTATGTATTTTAAGGGGAACCCTGTGCCAAAAAAAAAGAAAACGGCGTGGGGTCCTCCCAAAAATCCATACCAGACCCTTATTCGAGCACGCAACCTGGCAGGCCGCAGGAAAAGAGGGGGGATGAGAGTGCGCCCCCCCCTCCTGAACCGTACCAGGCCACATGCCGTCAACATTGGGAGGGTGCTTTGGGGTAGCCCCCCAAAACACCTTGTCCCCATGTTGATGAGGACAAGGGCCTCATCCCTACAACCCTGGCCGGTGGTTGTGGGGGTCTGCGGGCGGGGGGCTTATCGGAATCTGGAAGCCCCCTTTAACAAGGGGACCCCCAGATCCCGGCCCCCCCTGTGTGAAATGGTAAGGGGGTACTTACCCCTACCATTTCACTAAAAAACTGTCAAAAATGTTAAAAATGACAAGAGACAGTTTTTGACAATTCCTTTATCTAAATGCTTCTTCTTTCTTCTATCTTCCTTCATCTTCTTCTTCTTCTGGTTCTTCTGGCTCTTCTGGTGCTTCTTCTCTTCTCCTCGGGCCGCTCCGCATCCATGGCATGGGGGGAGGCTCCCGCTCTTCTCTTCTTCATCCTCTTCTTCCTTCTTCTCTTCTTCATTTTCTTCTCCGGGCCGCTCTGCACCCATGCTGGCATAGAGGGAGGCTCCCGCTGTGTGACGGAGTCTCCTCATCTGACGGTTCTTAAATAACGGGGGCGGGGCCACCCGGTGACCCCGCTCCCCTCTGACGCACGGTGACTTGACGGGACTTCCCTGTGACGTCACGGGGAATGCCACAGGGAAGTCCAGTCATGTCCCGTGCGTCAGAGGGGGCGAGGTCCCCGGGTGGCCCCGCCCTCCATTATTTAGGAACCGTCAGACGAGGAGACTCCGTCACACAGTGGGAGCCTCACACAGTGGGAGCCTCCCTCTATGCCAGCATGGGTGCGGAGATGCCCGGAGAAAAAATGAAGAAGAGAAGAAGGAAGAAGAGAAGAGGATGAAGAAGAAGATGAAGAGAAGAGCGGGAGCCTCCCCTCATGCCATGGGTGCGGAGCGGCCCGAGGAGAAGAAGATAGAAGACGCCGCGGAGGAGATGCTGGACGAGAACGCTGGAGGAAGAACCAGAAGAAGAAGAAGATGAAAGAAGATAGAAGAAAGAAGAAGCATTTAAATAAAGGAATTGTCAAAAACTGTCTCTTGTCATTTTTAACATTTTTTGACAGTTTTTTAGTGAAATGGTAGGGGTAAGTACCCCCTTACCATTTCACACAGGGGGGGCCGGGATCTGGGGGTCCCCTTGTTAAAGGGGGCTTCCAGATTCCGATAAGCCCCCCACCCGCAGACCCCCACAACCACTGGCCAGGGTTGTGGGGATGAGGCCCTTGTCCTCATCAACATGGGGACAAGGTGTTTTGGGGGGCTACCCCAAAGCACCCTCCCAATGTTGAGGGCATGTGGCCTGATATGGTTCAGGAGGGGGGGAATCTCGTCCCCCCCTCTTTTCCTGCGGCCTGCCAGGTTGCGTACTCGGATAAGGGTCTGGTATGGATTTTTGGGGGGACCCCACGCCGTTTTTTTTTTTTTGAGCGAGGTTCCCCTTAAAATCCATACCAGACCTGAAGTCTGGCCACCAGAATGTACGGGAGATCAGATCGTCCGACTAACGAATCCCAAAATGAAATGACCCGCTAAGGGGTGGTCATGACATCGCCTCAGGACAGCAACTCTGAATTGCTCAGGTATAAAGATTTGCTTCTTATGAAAGTTCAGACCATCCCTCAGTTGAAGAACCAGATCTTTGGAAAGTGGTTGGTTTACCACATCTGCTTTTATTTGAGATATCAAATCTGCCTGAAGAAGCAAAATATTTTTGGCTGGTAGAATAGTATCAGGTCCTGAGGATACAACTGGGTCGCTGAACATGTGGGACAAAGCATCTGGTTTACCGCACTTTGAGCCAGGACGATAAGTTATATGGAACATAAAACGAGAGAAGAAAAGTGCCCACCTTGCTTGCCGGAGTCTTAGTCGTCAAACCATCCTCAAATACTCAAGATTTTTATGGTCTGTGAAGATGGGATGAGCTGCTCCTTCCAAGAGGTAGCGCCATTCTTCAAGCGCAGCCTTGATAGCCAGCAGTTCTTGGTCTCCAACATCATAGTTCCTTTTGGAAGGATTCAATTTCTTAGAGAAAAAGGCCACAGGGTGGAACAAAGATTTGGGACCTTGGCGTTCAGATAAAATAGCCCCTAGTGCATTTTCAGAGGCATCTACCTCCAAAACGTAGTCTAAGGATGGATCAGGATGTTTCAAGATAGGAGCTGACGTGAATAAAGTTTTTAACTGTTCAAAAGCTGTTTGGGCTTCAGGGGTCCATTGGAAAGGAACATGCTGCTTCGTTAACTGAGTGATGGTGGTGATGATGCCAGAAAAGTTCTTGATAAATTTTCTGTAAAAGTTGTCGAATTCCACAAATCTCTGAACAGCTTTCCTGTTGGCAGGGGCAGGCCATTCCACGACAGAAGTTACTTTCTGTAGGTCCATGGAGATACCGTCAGCAGAGATGACAAGTCCCAGGAAATGTATTGTTTGATTTTCAAAGTCACATTTTTCAGCATTTGCATAAAGGCAGTGTTCCCGCAGCCGACCCAGTACTTTCTTTACATGAGTCCGATGGAATTCTAAAGATTCAGAGAATATAAGGATGTCATCAAAATACACAATGACGAATAAATCAAGAAAGTCCAGAAAAACGTCATTCACCAGATGTTGGAATGTGGCAGTAATGCCGCATACACACGAGCGGACTTTACGGCGGACTTGGTCCGGCGGACTGGATTTCGTCGGACAATTCGATCGTGTGTGGGCTCCAGCGGACTTTGTTTGCTCAAAAGTTGGACGGACTTAGATTTGAAACATGTTTTAAATTTATCCGACGGACTCTTCTTTCTAGCGAACAAACCGATCGTCTGTGTGCTAGTCCGACGAACTCAAACTGACGCATGCTCTGAAGCAATTATAAGACGGAAGCGCTCGGTCTGGTAAAACTAGCCTTCGTCTTGAAGCTAGCACATTTCTCTTCTGTGGTCTTTTAATACACCCTTTTTTTAGGATTGATAATGCGAGAGGAATGAAGTTGTTTTTCTGCTTTATATTCACACAGAGTTCTCACAAACTACTTTCTTCATGATTTATCCTCCTGCCATGACTAATATAATATTTTGAAAAAGCCAGATCTCCATAAATTATAAAAATAAAATTCGATTTTGGACTCATTTTTTTTTTTTTTTTAATTTCAACACTTATCTATTTTACAATGTGTGTTAAATGATAACCACATTTTTTGTGTGTATTTTCAAATTACCACAATTAACATTCATATTTTGTGTTGTTTTAATGAACCTTAATGAGGTTGTTGTCCCTTGTTCATTAGACATAGGGGGGTGTATTTAACAAAGGCAAAATCATTTTTCACTACAAGTGCTAATTCTAAATTGAATTCCACAGAAAGAGCATTTTGAAGTGCCTTCGCTGTGGATCCGAGGGGCACATGCAAGGAAGCCCAAAAACATGAAAAAATTTTTTATTTAACATGATTTTATGAATAAATCAGCAGAGCTTCCCCTAATTTCAGCTCTTCCCCTCAGATTTACAGCGACTGCACTTCCAACAAGTGCACTTGTTGTGCAATTTCTCAAGTGAACTTTTCACTAGTACTTTTCACTTGATATTCTAAATGATTTAGCCTTTTGTCAAAAACACACATAGGGGTTGATTTACTAAAGGGAAAAAGACTGTGCACTTTGTAAAGTGCAGTTGCCCTCTGCAAGAGCAGTTGCTCCAAAGCTTTAGTAAATGTGCAGAAGCTCTGCTGACTTCCATCATCCAATCATGTGCAAGCAAAAATGCTTTTTTTAAATTTTTCCTTGCACAGGATTGGGTACTCTTTGCAAAGTCAAGCTTTTAACTAATTTCTGATGCTCTGGAGCAATTGCACTTGCAGAGGGCAACTGCCCTCTGCAAAGTGCACAGACTATTTGCTTTTCTCAAATCAACCCCATAGTCTTTTGGACCTGTACCTGCCTACTCCCAAAGAAAATGGCGTTTTTTTATCAAAACATAGGCAATAATGTAAGGTAACCAAAAATGTATTTATTTTTTTCTCAAAAAAATTAGGAAGGCAACACTGGAGACACTTTTATAATCTGTGAAGCCTTTCGTCCCCCAGGACACACATCAAGTTTGAGGACAAGAAAATTGGTATCTTGCGACTATAGGGAGCACAGGGAACACAGTCAGACCAGACAGAAGCCAGGCAATCACTTTCGACTGATCCGTGGAGCCTTCCCTCCATGCTTCTCTGCAGCCTTCCCTCTACGCTTCTCTGCAGCCTTCCTTGGAGGTTGTGCCTCTGGTGGTGTACTTGGGGCAGGAGGAGGAGGAGTGGCTTCATCTGCCAGATATGTGGTAGCAGTAAGCTCCCCTCTCAAGCCCTTCTCAAATGCCTTAAAAATTAGACCCTCACAGAGGAGGCGTTGGCCCTTTTCCAACTCCAGCAATCTGCTGGCTATATAGGTGCCATACGCCTCCTCTGCATTGGGTGGTTTGCTGAAGATGAGGCTTGCTTCCCGTATGAGGGCTAGGGATTCCTGCTCAGTTGGTGTCATTCTCCTGGGCCTTTTGTGGAGAATGCGGAGGGGAGGCACCTGACACTCTGTGCGGCTTCGACTTTACCCAGCCACAGCCTCCTCCTCTCTCCCACTGGGCAAGGCCTCCTCCTCTCTCCCACTGGGCAAGGCCTCCTCCTGGCTGAGGTCATCCTGTGTTTAAAAAAGGGACATAGTTGTAATTTTGTGTTATGCAATCACACACAATTTTCAGCTCATGACTTTCAAATATAATTACACAAAATAGTAAAGGCTATCTATTTGACACCACCATTATTTCAGATGATCAACAAGATCTGAAGTGAAGTACATTTTTGGCCACTACTGTCTAGTGATATGTCTACATATTAATCTTTGTGCAGAAGTCATTTTTTATGAAGCACTTTCAAAATTAACACGTGAACATCATTAATAACATTTACACAATCCCAAATTTTTAAAAAAAGGATACCTGGCTGAAGCTGGGCGCATCAACTTCATCAATGCTGAAAAGGCCCAGTTCATCCAGGGACTCCTCAGCTGGGGTGGAGGTGGATGGAAGGCTGGAGGGAAGAGTGGAAGGAAGGCTGGAGGGAAGGGTGGGGGGAAGGGTGGAAAGTGATTGCCTGGCTTCGGTCTGGTCATCCAGGAATCGCATTTTGTTGTAGTACCACAACTTGGGTACATATACTTGGTCAGCTGCTGCACCGGATCTGAGCGACTCCTGGATTTTTTTGTGTTCCCGCTTATACATGTTTCGCAAGATACCAATCTTCTTGTCCACAAACTTGAGGTCTGCCTGGGGGAGTCGAGTCTTCACAAACTCTAAATGTGTGCCCAGTGTTGCCTTCCTAACATCCCTATTATAATATAGGGGGTGTTTGACCTCCCACAGGTTTTTCTTGTCCTCATAGAGCTCAATAAATTGGCACAAAAATTCTTCCTCTTTAAAGGGATTCATTTTTTCTGCAAGACAAGACACAAGATCCAAACTTAAATGTCAGTCCCAAATCACAGGATTAGTTTTGGTTGTAATCTAGGGGACACATACACACACACACACACTTTAATCTTACCTTCGTTTGTGACGCTCGCTACTTCCGCACGGACATACGTAGGCCATCGTAATAGCTTTATATACACTGCGCATGTGTCATGCTCCGCCTGAGTCGCCCGCCCCTGACGTTCGTAAGTACGATTTGGCCCCGCCCCTTCACTCTTTGTTGTAGGAGTAAATAGCAAAAGATGGCGGAGAGAATCAGTGGAAGTAGCGCGGAGGAAAGCCCAGAGCCCCAAACATCCACATCCCGGAGGAGATATAAGGCCACCAATATGGCTTTTGAAGAGATGGTGGAGATGGTGTCCATATTGAGAAGGGAGGACTACGATGGCAAAAAAGGACCGTATACACGACCGAATATGAGGAAGGACAAAATAATGTCCTCAGTTGTCACCGTTCTTGAAGAAAAATTTGGTACAAAACGTTCGAAAGAACAATTGAGGAAGCGGTGGTCTGACATCAAAAGTCGGGAGCCAGAACAATATTGGCGAATAAAGAAGCTGCTTAAAAAAAGTAAATACTTGTTGTGTTTTACTATTGAGATACTTAACTTGCATGCTGATCCTTATTTTTGGACTTTATTCATCATCGTTCGTAAAGACCGTTCTTTAGAATATATATGATACTTTAGAAAATGACGTTATTTTTTTGCCAAATACGATGGGACAGGGTTGGACATACATTTATGTCTTGATAATTTGTCAAATTCCCACAATTTGTTGATGTGGTGTAGATGTGTTGGAAAATATAATGCTTCTTCAAAAATGATTCAGTGTAATGTAGGGATAGGACACAGCAGCTGGTTCCACATCTGGACTCACGAGCACTATAGTGTACTATGTGACCATAAATACATTTTAGAGGGGTAATACACATAGGAGATCATTGAGGTGTCTGCATCTGTGAAACTTGCCAGAAAATGAGCATTGTTTATAATTGTTGTTCAGAGGGAATGTTCATCCTGTCTTCAAAATTTATTATGATGAAAAATTGGCCACAACTCATAACCAACGTTTAAGTTTATTTATTAAAAGCTAAAATATCACTGTGTTTTAACTATACCTTTTGTTCAATTCTAATAGAGGAGAAAAGACTCAGACAACAGTCCAAGGATCTCAGGACCCCCCCAAGTCACCAGCCTGAGGCAGAAGATACCCCAAGCCCCAGCCCAAGACCACGCCCACCTGATGACCTTGAGGAAGGAGAGGTGGAGGAAGTGTGTGAGGTTTCAAGCCCACCAAGTGAGTGACTGACACCCCAGCTTGAGTTACTGTATTTTGGCGTGCATATTGTAAACCTTGTTTTTATCCACTCATTTTAGGTGAGTTTCTGGTTGTGGAAGGCCAAGCGGCAGAGCCCTTCACCACAGACAGTGCGCAAAGACTGATTGGCCAGATAATGCTGTGGAATGGCCACATCGATAAAATGCGTGACCAATGCAACCTGGACTCCATGCAACAGGAAATGAAGAACATGATTGATGTTTTGGGCCGAATATAATCACGTTTGGCCTAAAAACATCAATCATGTTCTTCATTTCCTTGGGAAGTTTGTTTTTTGCCAAAATTGTTTATTTAATTTTTGGGATATACCCAAATTTACATTCTGGTGCACACGGTGTGTCATCATGTGCTATCTTCCATCATGGGTTAGCAATGTACTTGTTTTCTGTTTGCAACCCCTTCCTCCTGAAAATTCTTTGGTGGTGATAGGAACCAAAAAAGGGATTGCCAACACAAAACACGTACATTGCTCACCCATGATAGGAGATAGCACATGTTGACTTGACCCTTTTGTAAAGCTCAATTTTGAGCATATTCAAAATGAACAATTTCCAAGGGTGACATCACATGCACCGTTCTCTAAATGTTGAACTTTGTAAGTTCTTTTTTTTTTTTGTTGGTTTATAAAAACACTGTTGTGTATGTAAATCTTTTTATAGAAAGGTCTATATATTTGTGAAAATATGCCTTGAATAATTTAGTAAAAAAACTATTTTTTATACAACGTAAAAGATTTTAAATAAAAAAAAAAAAAAAAAATTTATCAAAAATGCACCTTTCAATGTGCACAAAGTAAATTTTTTTACGGAATACAATGTGTGTGGCTGATTCTTAAAGTCATTTTTTGGTTTGTTTTTGTGGGCCTGATTAACTAAAACTAAATGCACTTGACACTACTACAAGTGCACTAGGAGACAGACATAACTAAATGTAAACAAGAATCAAAACAAGATATTTCTTGAAAAAATTTTTTATTTTATTTTTGTAAGAAAATTACAGCTGTTGCTGAATAGCAATGGCCCCCCCGACCATTAAAATAATTGACATTACGGTCACGCACTTGACGTGCGTTTCGGGGGGCCAAGCCAATACGGCCAATTTCTAGGCCTGTCAAAGTGGTATCCTGTTCCAGTCCGGCCTTGGGCCCAACAGAGGATATATATGTTGCTGAATGTCTCCTTAAAAAGTTATGCAAGATGCAGCAAGCAAGGATGACGCAGTTTAGTTTATAGTCCGCCAAATGAATTGAAGAAAGGAATAAACGATAATTAAATACCCTCCTCTCAGGGGTGAGTATCCTTTGGGGGAACGGCCTCATCAAGTTCTCACCGAGAGCAAATGCTTCATCAGCAATAAAAACTGAGGGGAGTCCATCCACATTCTCGTCATCAGGTGGCAATTCCAGGCCACCGTTCTGGAGACGATGGCACAGCTCGGTCTGTGCAAAGACTCCTCCATCAGACATCCGGCCGTTCTTCCCCACATCCACAAACAGAAAGTCCAAATGTGCCGAGACCACCGCCATCAAAACTACACTATGGAACCCCTTGTAGTTATAGAAATAAGACCCCGAATGCGGTGGTGGCACAATCCGGACATGCTTCCCGTCAATCGCCCCGACACAGTTGGGAAAGTCCCAACGGTCAATGAACTGGGAGGCCACAGTCTGCCATTCCTGTGTACTTGAAGGAAACTGTGGAGTGCAAAAAAAAATAAGATAAGGACTTTAAAACATAAATTGTATATCAGATTACTCCAAAACATTAGTGAACAACAGCAGTCAAACATTATTAATATGTGTGTTTGTAATTGAAATGTTCAAACACATAAGGCACACTTATAAGATTAATCACCCTCTCTGATGGCCCATTGATACATTTGAATGTGGGGGGAGGGGTTCTAATTAGGTTAAAAAAAACACACCTGACTGGTTGAAACATTTGTGGGGTGGGGGAGGGGTTATAATTAGGTTAACAAACACACCTGACTGGTTGAAACATTTGTGGGGTGGGGGAGGGGTTCTAATTAGGTTAAAAAAACACACCTGACTGGTTGAAACATTTGTGGGGTGGGGGAGGGGTTCTAATTAGGTTAAAAAAAACACACCTGACTGGTTGAAACATTTGTGGGGTGTGGGAGGGGTTCTAATTAGGTTAACAAACACACCTGACTGGTTGAAACATTTGTGGGGTGGGGGAGGGGTTCTAATTAGGTTAACAAACACACCTGACTGGTTGAAACATTTGTGGGGTGGGGGAGGGGTTCTAATTAGGTTAACAAACACACCTGACTGGTTGAAACATTTGTGGGGTGGGGGAGGGGTTCTAATTAGGTTAACAAACACACCTGACTGGTTGAAACATTTGTGGGGTGGGGGAGGGTCAAACAAGACAATGGAGCAGACAATATACATTGTTCAATGGACTATAGGCTAGAGAAAAAAATGGACCCAGCATTGCATGGTGGGGAGGTTAATGAAAGAAATTATGCATGTAGGGCAATAAATGATTAAAATAGGCATGCACGAAGATAACGGGGACATTCACAGCAGATTGAAAGCATGGCAATTAGGTAAAGAGGACAGTTCTACAATACATCTAAAAACAGTTAATACATATCATGTAATGTTAAAGGATAAAACTTACCTTCATATATTCCTTCTGCAGGACCTGAATAATAGCAGAACAGGTCTCTGGGATTATGATCCCCAGAGCCTGGGGGGAGATGCCTGTCGAGAACTTTAAGTCCTGAAGACTTCTCCCTGTCGCCAAGTAACGTAACGTGGCAACTAGCCTCTGCTCCGCACTGATGGCTTGCCTCATGCAGGTATCCTGCCTGCTGATATAGGGGGTCAGCATAGCCAGCAGACGCTCAAAGACGGGGTCCGTCATCCTGAGAAAATTCCTGAAATCCTCAGGATTATTCTCACGGAGCTCACGGAGCAAAGGCATGTGAGAGAATTGGTCACGCTGGCGCAACCAATTCTTCATCCATGAACTCCTCCTCGCCCTGTTCATGGACTGGACTCGGGTCAAAGTATTAACCCCAACACCAAGTCCCCACGCAGCACGAACTCGAGAACGAGAACGTCCACACGACATGGCTTCAAAACGGTCGGCTGCTCAAACAAACAAACTTATAACAAACGCACTGAAGAAGAGCAAGGCCTATGAAGAACGACCTGAAAATCAGGAACGAGCGGACCAGAACGGCCTGCAAGGCAGGTTACGAACTGACCAACACGCACTGAAAAGCAGATACAAACCTCACAAGCACAAACTGAACCGCAGAAAACGAACGAAATAAGCTGAAGTGTGAAAAGCGCGAATCGTCTCTAACCAAACTTCTACTTACACGAGATAAACACGAGATTAGCAGAAGGAGCCCAAAGGGTGCCGTAGTGGGGCTTAAACTTCCTTTTTCTAGTCCCGTCATACGTGCTATACATCACCGCGTTCCAAACCAGCGGACTTTTGCAGTGAGCATGTGTGGCCAAGTACATCCGTTTTTAAGTCCGGCGCAAGGAGCCAACAAAGTCCGACGAAAAGTCCTTCGGGCAAAGTCCGCCGTAAAGTCCGTTCGTGTGTACGCGGCATAACACTCCAAAATTGATGTGAAGCCCATAGATTTATCCCCATTTGCCAACAATAATGACTGCAGTCTGATACGCAACTTTACTATGTTCCTTAGAATATCATTATCTTGACTTTGATATGGTGAGAACATCGGCTTTCACATTTCAGTTTCATTTCTAAGGATGAGTTTAGTCCACTGGTTTGCCCTGCCCCTCTGCACAGTGCAACAAGCAGCCAGATTCAAGCTCCCAGGTTGGCTATCAGCTCTTCCCATTGTTATCTGTTCTAGGACTTCACTGTTGTTTGGTTTGTAGGCTCATCATGGTTGTATTTAGTGAGCAGGGTGGAAAAGGCTTTTGGGTTCTGCTTAATCCGGTTTCCTCTCATTTCTGTATATTTTGCCACAGTCTGGATTATTTTGTTTTATCCTGACAACCACTCTAAGTTACACACAACATGTGTACCAATCTTAAGATTATATATCCCCTTGTTCTGAGTATAAACCACAGATTACACATTTGCAAGAAACACATTTCATAGGCTACAAAATTCTACCACTGAAAAGTTCTGAATAGTTATATTCTTTCATGCCACCCGTACATTATATTGCCGTGAAGTCTTCATACTGCTTTTGACGTCTTTGTAATGGTCATTGTATGCGTTACTTTGGTCATTATGTTATATTGAGATCAACCTAATTATAGTGAAAATTTATGCCCCTCAACCATAGATCTGGCTTTTCTCAACAAGGTAACACTTCAAGTCTTGGAGGTGGAGGAGAGACCATTTTTGCTCATTGGTGATATCAATGCTGTCCCGGACGCAGTTCTAACAGAAGCCAGGGTGGTTTTGTGAAATGGATTCATACCTATGACTTTGTTGATGTGTGGAGGTGGAAGCAACCAGACAAAAATGTCTTCTCTTGCCACTCAGACGCTCACAATACCATGTGCAGTACAGGTTTGGCCTTCATGACTCATTGACTAGAGGCAGGTGAAGTGGGAAGGCAATTTTCTATTTCTTTTATAATGACCAGATTTCAGGGCTAAGTGACATTGTTTTTGTAAAGTACGTCCCTGACCCCTTTCTACGTACCTCTCCAGTGCTCTTCTGACACTCCCTTTCTTTGTGACTTCCACTGCGAAATACTTGGTGCTTCTGGGGAAAAGAAGAGCATGTGACCCACTTCAAAGGAGTGCAAAACCAAGAGAATTCTGGTTAATTTGTCACATGATAAAAGGGGTTAGCCCACTGCTTCCTGTGAGCTCTGACACCAGGTATGTTGGTGCTGGCTGCTATTGAGAAAGGACTGTAAGCAAAGCACTAGAAATTATAAAGTGGTTGGGTGGTGGGCTTTGAACAGACAATGTATCTTTGCTTTTGATGCATAAGTTGACAGTGTCCTCTTAAAGGTCATTATTACCCCCCCCCCACACACACACTCCTCTTTAATAGCTTGCTAAATTATTCCAAGCTGAGCCATCTATCCCCAAGTGGTTACTTATTTTCCAACGGTGGTTGCTTCCTGCAGCGCATACCTTCAATCATTAAAAATCTATTACCACCAGACTGCCCTCACCATAGACTTGAATTGTTGCTCCTGTAGTATAGGCACAACCCATTTAAGTCCTTGGGGCAGTAGTGTGACGATGAAGGCAGGAAGCCTAGCACTAGATTTTTACAGCTGGGATGTAAACAAAGAAGGAAGCTGCATCCATTGGTGGAGCTTAGGCTAGATAAGGGGGCAAGGAAATGGGGCTGGAGAGGGTTGTATATTTAATTAACTTGTCCTTCAAGCTTTAAAGAAGGTAAACTACCTTAAATATGCACAAAATTGATAATACTAAATGGTGTGGTGCTTTGCTTTCACTTTGTTGGCTAAGGCGTGAAATTCTGTGAGGTAGAATAAAAAATTTTGGAAATGTGTTTAAATGGTGGTTAATTTGTCTAAACAAAAACTAGTAATGTGTGTATCTGTCACAAATCAATTTCAATTGATCAATTCATATAGATAAAAAGTGCATCCGATATATAAAGTGCTCTCCATGCTTGGTATTATAAATTCATATGAATACACATATAAGGTACCTCTAAATTCCTAGATATAAATTCATATATATATATATATATATATATATATATATATATATATATATATATATATATATATATATATATACAGATGATAAAAGCATCGAAACATAAATAGTGCTTTTAGTGTTGTAGTGCTAATAAACTCCATGCATCTATCCAATAACTTAGTGTGAACACAGCAATATGTAAAAGCTTAAAAAATACAAGAGATAATGAATTGTCCAATTAAATGGTGTGCTGTGAGTATTAGGTAACATCTATATAATCCCAAATTAAATCTTCAATACATGCAGATTTATTCAAATTGTGTTTTCTTTTTCCACTTTAAATGAATGTGTCGTCCACTAGATCCGACACTGGCGATATCCGCCACGTGTTGCAATCTATTGTGAGGGTGGCAGCTCACCTCAGGGCTTCCAGAGTAATATAATTAGTGTGATGCAATTCTGCCAATCATTGATTCCATGTAATTTCACCAAAATGATGCCAAGTGACAGTTAGAAGTACTAGAAGCCAGCTTCTTGATCCCCCTCTTGTTTTGTACCCAAATGTATACCACAAATGCTGCCACACCATGCTCTAATATCACATGTGGTGGGGCAAACAGACCGCATTTAAAACCTTTTTCCTACTTAAGCATGAGGATAGACTCAAGGCAGGATGTGTATTTGCCGGCTCTGATTGCCCATTTTAAACCTTTAAACAAAAGCCATTATGTCAGAAATGGGTTCACCTGCTGGTGGCACTGTGGCTCCCAGATCTATAGGTTGAAGTTCCAGTGTCCACCAGCAGGTGCCTCTCAGCAGCCAGCAGTTCCTAGAAATTAGTTGTAGCAGTACCCCCGTAGGGACTGCTGAGTGATTGTGGCCCACCTGTCGCCCTGCCCAGCCCGGCATTCACTTTCAGACACTCCAAGACAATGAACAAGCCTATCAGCTTTGTTTTTGTATTTTATTGAGGGATTAGAACTTAGATGGGGTTAAGGAATTCATGGGATGCCCAGGAAATAGATTCTTACATGGTTTGGAACAATTTAGATACTGTCCTCCTGCACAACACTTGCTGCAGACTATCTCTCCTTCTCCCTCCAGCACAATTCTTCAGGCGCAGCTAGCACATGGTTAGGCCTAACTCTGGTTTCAGCCAGGCCTTAGCAAAAGTACCTTATTACAGGCAGGGACCGTGGGCCCCTATAGTGTAGCAATAAAAGTCTGAAAGCTAGCCGCCCTCTTTGGTGGACTACTGATCCCAATCAGCCCTTTGCAAACCCTGACAGCCCTCCCTGCTGCAGCAGCCCAACTTTACTGCCAGTAACATCACAGTCTCTCCTGCTGGCTCTACATCCATCTCAGACTGCACAATCCCAGTCCGCTCTGGCATGCCTCTACCAGCTCTGCGGACTGTGCCTGTCACTCACTGACACTGGATGGATCCCTCCTGGAGACTTGCCCGGCAGCATTCCCCACTATCCAGTCCTGCTCCTGTTCAGGACACCCCTTAGGTTGTGTGGGGTTCCAAGACCCTTAGCCCAAGGTCACCCCCCCAGAGTAGGGGGGTTCCTCAAAGGTCCTGACAGCATAATACTCCATCTCCAGTTCTTCCATCTGAACCACTACTCCCAGCTGGGCTGCCCCCTGCCAAACCAGGTTGGGGATTGGTCAGGGCTCCTTAGAACACCCCAGACAGCTCCCCCTCTCTTCCCCACCTTCCTTCTAGAAGTCTCTAGAAGCAGAAGGGAGGTAACTGAAAGATGAAACTAGCTATGAGTCACAAGCCTACTCTAAGCCACTCCCAGCCCCACAGATCAAAACAAACAGACCTAGAAAAAGCTAGGCCTGCCTAAATTTACCTGTTCTATAAAAAATCTTACTCTAGCACATACACTAGGTAGAGGGTGCTACATAGTCATCACCTGACGCTGACTGCTGGGAGCATATCTTCCGTGTATGACCTTGGCTCTGATAATGACCACTCCTTTAGTCCTACCCTGCCATCTATATATCGTTAGCTTGATTATTTGGCTTAGTTTTTTTTCATTGAGATCACTTTCTCCAATTAGTCTTCCCAGGTTTAGGTTTATTGGTTTTTGGTAATCTTGGTATATCTGTTTTATATTGTTGTATTACTGGCATAATCCTTTAATAAACCACATTATTTTATATCATATTTGTGCCTGGTGTTCTCTGTGCAAGTCCACACATTTCTGGTCACGCCTGTTTCACAGGATACCAGCACTCGGTATCACTGACCCATTAGTGGGCAGTACATATCACGTATTGACACAAACCAACAGAAGTCACTGCTTTATAGCTTAGTAGACTTAGATAAACATATTAGATGAGGCATTGGGGGTCCACAAATCAAAATTTATCCTTGGGTGCACTCCACAGAATTATACCCTTTGAAACTGCGCTGGAGGCACGCAGTTCAGGCTATCCAATGCATTATCCTTTAAACTTCAGCTGCTATTTTGCTTTAGTAAATAGCAATGTTTAAAACCCTGAGGGTGGGGTTCCGATACAGTGCAAAGGGTTCCGGTACGTTGCATGCATAGGATCATGGTATGGAGTTTCTAAGTGTCAGTGAAGCACAAATTTGCGGGGTCAGCTTAGGACATAAGTATTGTAGAGGTGTCGTACAATTTCTCACATCCTTATCACTCAATAAAGAACCTTACTGCTTTCAAATTGAATTTTAAAACCCTGGAGAAAAAAGAAGTCTTTTGAACTAAGAATAATAATTAGACACCACAGCAAGCAGACTCAATTTTGATTTGATATTAAAATCTAAAATTCAGATGCACCATGAAGAAGATTTTTTAACCTCTCAGATTACCAATACCAGCTGTAACTTAAAGTGAACCTGTGCCCAGATCATGCACACTAAAATAGTTACATATACTGAACAAGCAGTAAAAAAACATTTAAAGTGCAGTTCCACCCACAAGTGGAACTTCTGCTTATTCATCTCCTCCCCCCTCAGGTGCCACATTTGGCCCCTTTCAGGTCCCCTTCCCCACTTCCGTCTGACTTCGCAGCAGCGAGGTACGTCAGAAGTCTGGCCCCCTCCTCCTTTCTCCGCCGCCGGACCAATTGGAATGTGCAGGGTGCCAAAAGGCTGCACTGCCGGGTTCCCTTACTGGCAATGGTGGCGGCTGCACCCGTCAGCCGATCCGAAGATCGGCTGCAGTGCCGACTTCGCGGGCACCCTGGACAGGTAAGTGTCCATATATTAAAAATCAGCTGCTGCAGTATTTGTAGATGCTGACTTTTAATTATTCGTGGGGTGGGCAGACCTTCGCTTTAAAACAAACTCTACTTAATTTCTTAATCTATAAACATTGTGGTGATATCGTTTGAAGAGTTCAAAACAAGGGAACTGAAACCTCAGCTTTTTTTTTTTTTTTAGATCAGGCCTTGGCAGCCTGCCATCCCTCTAATGTAAAAAAAAAGAGAGCAAGTGTTTCTAAACTGTTAGAAAGTGACTGCAGCTGGGTTCACACATATGCAATGCGGGAACCAGTGTGATTCCTGTGCGGGTTCCCGTATCGCATCTCACTCGCAGGCAGTTCTCACTGCACCACTGCAGGTATCAATAGTAAGTTAATGACACCCCCAAATTGGTTTGCAGATCGCAGTGCGAACTGTGAAATAGTACAGGAATCAGATTGCATGAGTGTGAACACCCATGCAATCCGATTCCACTCCGAACCATAAAATAAGGGTCCTGTATAATTTTGGTCCGAATGCGATGCAAATTTAGCCATACAGACTGTATGGCTGAATTTGCATCGCGTAGACATTGCATGTGATCTGCACAGCAAAGTGGTACGAATCACACGCAATGTCTGTGTTCGCCCAGCCTAAAAACTCCGCTTCAGAGATTTTGTTGTGATCTTTGAGTTTCTTTCAGCATGAATAGCTTGAGATTGCTGATTCTGTCAATCATTCATACAAGGCAGTACTGCACACCTACAGTAGTTCTCCAATCATGGTACTGGAACTGGTCTCGTAGTACTTTTTCTCCATGCCACTAGCTGTGGCCAAAAACCAAGAGATGACATAATGGGCTCTGGCAGCCAAGGAGAGATGAAATGATAGGCAGGCAACCTGAGCACAACCTTGGCAGAAAATCTTCCTTTTCAACTTTTAGATTTCCAGATCTTATTCTGTATCTATAAACAATACACAGTACCAATTCATGTTTTTTTTTTAATGTTGGGTGTAATTCTAAGTATCTGTATTTATCCTGTATGTTCAGCAGCAATTTATTTGTTCTTAAGAAAGGGTTTGATTTTCAATATAGCTTCACATTCTCTATGTATAACAAGTCAATAATTCTCTGAATATAACCAGTCAACCAGGTCAACAATCTTGTTTAGTACATACTGTAATCCATTATAGCCTTCTTTTAAAGTGGTTGTAAACCACACCTTCTACATAAATTGTACCTTTTTATCTGCAGTCTTCCAGAATTTATAAAGATTGTCTGAGCTGTCATAAAAAGTGGGCGGAGAGCTGAAATTATACACTTTAGAGCTCAGTGAGGAGAGTTCTGAGAGTTGATTGGAGGGAGGGGACACCCTTCACACAACACACAGAAACAGAGCTGAGGCTGTCAATCAGCTTGAACTCCCTCCCCTGTCACCTTTTTTTCTTTTGGTGTCGGGAAAACTTGTCACAATTGACTTGTACAGATAGCAGAAGAACAAGACAGCGGACCGAAATACCACTTAGGGGTTGGCTTACTAAAGGCAAATAGACTGTGCACTTTGCAAAGTGCAGTTGTACTCTGCAAGAGCAGTAGCAAATTAGCAGAAACTCTGCTAACCTCCATCATCCAATCATGTGCAAGCAAAAATGCAGTTTTTTTTTTAAATTTCCTTGCATGTGATTGGTTATTCTTTGCAAAGTGAAGGATTACCTCATTTACTAAGCTCTGGCACAACTGCAACTTGCAACTTGCAAACTGCAATTTGCAGAGGGCACAGACTATTTGCCTTTAGTACGTCAACCCCTTACTGTTCTGGACTGAGACAAGTGCATACTATAAAGAGATATGCTTTGTTCATATTTCATGTCTGAAGTTTACAATAACATTAATGGAGAAATAGGGTCAATGCTATTAGTTCCTCACTCCTGTGATCCGTTTTCAGGCTAAAGTCAATTGTCGGCTGATGTCACTCAGCCGGTCCAGGCTCTGGAGAGATCCATATTTTAACGTCAGGATGCACCCAGATTCCTGGACAAGCAGCAGGCTCAGCCTCCCCTTTTGCCCACTGTGAGCCCGAGCCAGAATTCATTTTTTAAACCTCAACCCATTTCTTATGAGAATTTTCCTCAGCATTAATCGATTAACACTTTAAAGTAAAACCGTGACCAGATTAGATGTTGTAGTTGCATTTTTTTTCTATTTTTTAGGATTTTCCCCTCTCTTTTCCCCTGGTGATCTGGCCAGTAATGCACCTCCTCTATTAGAGTGCCCCCACTCTGTTTAAAGGAGCATAGTCCATCTAAAGCAGCATTGTCCATCTAAAGCAGTGGTTCTCAACTTCTGTCCTCAGGACCCACTAACAGGCCAGGCTTGCAAGATAACTGAAATACATGACAGGTGATATCATTTGCTGCTCAGTGATTGCAATATTCTAGTCTGCATCTCCCCAAGGAAATATTTCAAATCTGGCCTGTTTGTGAGTCCTGAGGACAGGAGTTGAGAATCACTGCCCTAGGGAGAAGCGAGTGTTACACGGAGTAGCAGATTTAGATACATTAACAAATTGAAGCCAAACTCCAGCTCACATTGCAGTTGCACAAGCTATTACAGCAACAGTTTTTTCTTTTGAGATAAAGGTTCTACATCAATAAATAAAAGCTGATAATTGTAAACACTCCTGTCAATGGCTGTCAGTGGTCTGTAAATGATTTGTCTCAACACTCTAACTGCTACATTTGCTAGAGCTTGATCTTTTGAGAAACAAAGCACTAACTGGTTGGATCACAAGGTGAAAATAAGAGACAGATAGTCTAAAAAAGAAAACAAATGCAGCCATCAAATCTAAGAATTGGAAAGGTGCAATATAATAAATGTTTGCTTTTGGGTTTATTCCACTTTAACAAACAAGCAAGCCCTCAGTTACTTCTGTAACTGCATATACTATAGAGGAATTAATCCTCAAATAGGGAAGAGAAGCAATGACGTTATTTATGTAAGGCATTATGCGCTTTCCCTCTTTCTGTGTACTTTTTCTATATTAACATTACTATTTAAAATGCCGCCAGGCTGTCAAGTCAGCTGGTGAAATGGAACTGAAAGCACCAGTGAAAATTTGCTGTAATGTTGGGATTCTTTTTAAAAATGATGCAATGAATTGCACCCTACAAAGTGTATATACAGAAAAATACGAAAATCAATATTTAATGTGTTGATTCTCCTAGGTATGCTTGTATACAGCTGGTCCAGAGACTGAATAAATATGTATACCAAACAGATGCTAATAGGCACAAGGCTGGGGTGGGCCCATTACAGTCTGGGTTCAGAGAAAGTAGGTTAAAGGGTAAATCCACTTTTGTGAAAAAAATAAAGCAAATAAAAAATAATAATATTGCATATACAATTGCTACGCAAACCATATTGTATTTTATTTATTTTTTTGGCAGCTTCTTTTTATTGTTTGTATAAGAGATACAAAACAGAGTCTCTGGGCATACTCTAAAAACAAAGCATATCAAAAACACTTCCAAAAAGTAGTTTCTGTACTACTTTTGGCAACTTGGGGGTGCGATTTTCCATTGACATCTGTCCAGCAACCCACACAGATGTCTCTGAAATCGCCCCCAAACTCGGGACTGACGTGCGGGAATAAAATCGTGCGAGTTCAGCTGTCAGTGTGAATTGTGTGTCATTCCCACTGTCAGTGTGAACCTGGACCAAAGGTCATTTGTCACCCCATCGACTGCAGGCCAGGAGTTTGAAGACAAAATAAGCAAAACCATACCTGGATATGCAATATAATGCATCAGACACATTGTCATAAAGGACTTAGCTGAAACCGGGTAAGGGTCTGATAGTTTAAGGTGAGCTATCTGCAGGGCTGTCCTGCCCTGTGGTAGTGGTCTCAGACTCCAGCCAGAAGTCCCATACTTTATTACATTATCTTAGGGCATCGCCTATCGAAATAAGTTTCTTTAACCATATTGTAATTTAATATTATTTTAAAAGCTACCTTTTCAGATTCAAGTTCAAGTTCAAAAATTACCTTTTTCAGTTTCCTTTTCAATCTGCAGCAGAGTATGGAACGCAAGTAAAATTTTAGGCATCCTCTGCAAAAGAAATGATATTTTTGTGAGATACTCCATAAGAATTAATTACCTCTAAAGGGATGCAGACACTGCAACTTTCCTCATTACAAACACTACAAGTACATCAGCTTATTGAACACAGACACTTCAATTTAGGATTCAGTATTCCAATGACTGGAGCATGCAGTAATTGTAAAGGCTAATAGTTTTTTTTCATTAAAACAAGATATACCTATCTGCTCTGTGCAATGGTATCCCATGGAGTGGTCTTTTACCTCCTCTTCTGGAGTACCCTGCTGGCGCTGTCTTCTCCTCCTTTGTGGGTGCCCCCTCAGCAAGCCATGTACTGAGAGAGCACCTGCGTGGATGCACTTCTCATCCAGGTTGTGTGCTACTATAGACACACACAGCACTGGTAAGCCCTGCCCCCTCTCACTTCTCACCGGCCTATGTCTCCACTGCTCTTAGTGTCTCCTGAGAGAACAGGGAGAGGGGAGGGTGGTGCTGCAGCTGGGACAGTACTGGGTCATGTGAGGAGGCAGGTAAGTGTTTAGCGATGGGGTGGGGGGAAAAAGAAGTGGGGAGTTTTTTTACCTTAATGAAGGGAATACATTATGTGTATAAAGTAACTTTTCAGTTATACTTTATACACATTTTACATTATATTCTAATAATTATAGAACCATTATCACTATTCATCACCAGTGTGGACACATTTATTTTATGGGGACCTTTCTGTGCGCCTGGCCTTCCCTCGTTGAGCTCTTTCCTCAGCTTCTGGACCTGACTCATTTGGCGGCCTGCGGTTGCAGACCTCATGGGGTTCACACTCCATTGGAATGTAAGTATCCATTTGGGATGAGTGGTCATCTCTCTTCCCCCATATTGTCGTGCTTATGAGGATAATTTTCCTGCACGGTATTTATGATGGAGTAATATTTAAACTATAATATTTTTAAGATACAGGATCAATCAAATATGACCACAGTCTAAAAATATGAAATGTATTCACCAGACATTTAATCATACAAAATAGTTATATATATATATATCGGTTGACAAACACAAACGTTACATAAAATTAAAATACCGATTGTGCTACATAAAATTAAGAGTCTCAATTCAAACACTCACTAATGGGAGTGTTGTACCTTTGAAATTATACAGCAATGTAAAACTTCCCCGACATATAACAATACAAAATAGTTATTTTATAAACAATTGTTATGGTAATAAAATGGAGACTATGCAAATGAAAAATATTGAAAATTGAATCTTTAGAGAAAAATCTACAAAGCGATTACTGATTCGAGAGAATAATTATCAATTGTATATAATATTTAATAAATCAATATCTAAGAGAACACAAATGAATATAAGGTACAAATCAACACGACATAATTAACCATTCCAAAAATGGCTACTGGTCTGAATTGCTGGTTACCAAAGTTCTTAGAATGGCTGCTGTGGTTTTCAAGATGGCTACTCTTAAAGAGGAATTATTTCTTGTGACCTCCGAGTTTCAAAGCATAAGGTGTCCAGGAATCTTCATGAATGTAGAGGTATGAATTGATGAATGGAGTGTGTGTGTGTGTGTCTGATTGAGTGGGTGATTGAGTGTCCCTCCATGGCATCTATCTGGCTCCTAAATACCATGTCCGACAATAGGATCATAAAAATTATAATAAGCTCAGCCCAAAAGGTATGACTTCTTTTCCATTGGTTCGAAAAAGATCTAATGATTAACCTTTTCTGAATTCAGGTACTATCACCTCCAACCACTAAGCATGTCTGAGGGCAGAAAAATGTGTTCTGAACTATCTGTTAAATAATATGTTCTATTTTTGATAATGTGTATCTGTTTGTATATTGGTGCTGATGAATATATATTTATATTATTCAGGGACTCTGGTAACCAGTTTAATATACAATACACTCAGTATAATTTTGATTAATCATTATCACATAAAATGATTATCTATATTGATAAACATATAATTCTTGTATATCCTATGCATACTTATTTATCTTGGAACAACACATGCTATATGTACATTTTTATGCAGATGTGGTAACGATTTATGTCTTTCATAACAATTTTTGGTATCTTAAAACAATTCTTACTTCTAATTTGTTCTACATCAAAATATTATATTTTTACCTTATGACAGAATAATCATTGGGTCAGTAGACACTAAAGTCATAATTGTTTCTATGCCTTGGAATATAATATATAATTTGATTGACTTATAATCATATGTATTTTAAAATATCACTGGGTAGACAGAATTCTGATGTCTCTCAGAAATGTTTGAAATGAACTTTGGGCAGGCTCAATTTGTTTTTAGAGGGTTTCCCAAGCTTTAATGCTGCTTCAAAGCTTCTCAATTGAATCTTGTTTAGAGATAATAAAATATAATTTTTCATCAGACAATATATGTACAGATTTATAACTGAGTGATAAGAACACAGCATGTTCTACTTTAAAAAAAATTCTCATGTGACTGCCCTGGACTTGACCTCGGTTTTGAGGCCTAACTGACTTTGCAACCATATGTCCCCATCTTGTCATTATGAGAGATGGTTATTTCTTCATCATAATTACAACATAACCCCCCTGGTGAAAGGGTTAAATGTAGTAGTCATTTGAGACAATTACAGAGACAGAAATATGGCTTCATTCAGGCCTTGTAAGTCTAGTTTGTGAAGATGGTTCTGGACTATAGATATACAGTATTTAAGGGGTGTAGACACCCACAGATAGGTGTAATTCCTTGGCAGAAAGATGGGTTTGCAATCGATATGTGCATCTCAGGGCCGCCATCTGTTGGTTGGCAGGAAATGGATAACTCCGGTCACCTTTGGTCTTGGCTGTCCTGGTGGATTTGTCCACATAGACTGGCTATCAGTGGTATCCCACACGGTCCCTTCTCTGGATGTCTCACACATGTTGGACTCTTGCTTCTGCTGACCCTCTCATAGACATCTTAGTCCTGTAAAGGAAAATGGATTCCATGAGAAAAGACACATATGTTTTCACTAACATGATCTGTGTTTAAGATCTCAGTGTCAAGCTGGCATCCTGGGCTTCCTCAGAGCCCCCCTTTAGTCCATTGTGTGATGAGTCCTTTATCTTAACTCTCTGGATGGCAAGACAATGTATGAAACTTTTGCTATGGGAGATAGAGCTCCAGGGCTCATTAACATGAGGACATTCATTTATAGCTATGGATACCAGACATTAACAACTGACTTACACTTTTCAGAACCATTTTTGAGCTTAAGAGTGGTCTCTGCTCCCCCTTCTAATTCGTGGGGTATCTGGTCTTCCGCTGGGGAAACCATGTGGCATATCTCCTCTGACTATATCAGCGTATGTCTTTTTCTTGGTTTCAAAATGTGATGATTGAGGAGATATATGAGTCTCAGCCACAAATTTAGTTCTAGGTTAGGGCCTTCCTTTGTATTCACCGGTCTGTTGGATAGAGTACAAATTGTTACTCTCTTTTACCAAGTACTCCAGTGAGCACCCCCCTTTGTAGTCTTTTGCTAAACTCATTTTTATGTAGGTAGGTAGGGCCTTGAAGAATATGGATTTAAACTCAGGGTGATTGCAATCTGGCTCCTTTTCTGCTAAGCGGTAAACTTTTGAGCACAGCCAGAAATTCGGTGGGGCTTTGACGACTGGTGCATCTCAGATTGTGTATAGCCGCTCTAGCTCTAGCCACGGTAACATTTTTGTATGGGCCGAATTCTAGATGACAGCGATGTTTAACTTCTTGCCATGAAGTACCGTACACACCTTTTAAAGATTTGCAGAATTTACGGTGTTTGGTTTTAAATACCCACGGCAAAAAATTAATCTTAGACTGGTCATCATCCAGGCCCAAAACTGATAGGGTATTTTCATAGGTCTCGATGTGCTCAATAATATACATGGATCCCTTCTTCTTAAAGACCGGGACAGCACTATTTAAAAATTTTATTATTTTTGAGGCATCCTGTTTAGGGGTGCCTGTCTTTTTTTCTGAACCTAAAGAAAACTGATTAGACTTTCCTTTATTTGGTGCTTCAAATGTTACCCCCTGTGCTCTACAGATGGCTTGATGTAGGACATGGGTTCTTTTTCTGATTCCTCTCCATTGTCTAACTCCCAAATTTTAGATTGAGAGTCAGATCTTGGCTTATTGTCAGACTCTTCACTTTCAGGGTTAGGCATCTGAGCATTACCCTGGGGCATGAGCTTCAATAGTTCTTTTAATTCTCCTAATTGCTTAATTAGGAATTCCTGTCCTGACCTAAGCTGATTTATTTCTCCCTCTAATTTTCCACTGCCTATTACTCGGCAACTTTCGTCAGGGGACCCTTTTCCTTGCCTATAACTCTCCAGCACCTCTTTTAATTGTTTACACTTTTTATGTAATCTGTGATTTGTATCCTGATTTATTTTGCTGTTCTTTTGCAACCGTTCTAGTTCATCTTGCATTGTCATTCTAAACTCCCGATAACGATCTGCCTTATTAGTGGCCTCCTTTATTTTTCTAGTGAGCTCACATTCCCTTTCTGTTAAACGGGACTGGGACCCTAAGATATCCTTCCCCTGTTGGATATTTTGAAGTTTAAATTCATTACAAAGATACAGCAGGACAGGCCATAGTTCAAAAAGTATGTAATCACGCCTTTTTATGTCCTTTGTCTTAGAGAAACTGTAAGTTCGTAGATTTGACCTTCCACGTTCCACATGTCTTTTACTAAATGTCTGGCGCGGCTTTTAAGGTCTTTAATGTATGCATCTAGATCAGCTTCAATAGACAATCTTTTTCTGACATGATCCACCATTTCAATTTTAGAAACAATTTTCAACATGTCCTGTACTTGTACCAGTTTTGATTGAGTATTAATACCACCACTAGGGGCTGACTCTTGACAATCACTAGCAGCAGAAGATCCACTTTGACCAGACATTTTTTTTTGCAATATATATATATATATATATATATATATATATATATATATATATATATTCAAAAATAATAAATAATAATGTAATGCAAAATATTATTTATATCACCACAATAACTATCATTGATCACATACAAAATACTAACGTTATCTCAGCAGTGCCTCCAATTTTATGTTGTGAGTGTGGTATGGAATCTTAATAATACATATGGGGAATTTGAATTATTAAGATCTTAGAGTTTTGCATTGTGCCTCCAACCTCACGGTAAAATGTGAACTTTGTTCAGACAATCAGTAACATACCACAATCATTTCCTGAGTTCGTTATTCTATGGGGAATTCTTACCAATGTATAAATATCTTCTATACTAAATACCCTTCACACAGTATTGGATAAGATAAAATGTAAACAGTAAGATACAATTCCTATGATTTTGGGAAGAGAAAAATGTTATCAATAATTATATGGTCAGTATCTCACCATTGTTTAAAGGAAAGGATGTATATTCGATCCGTCCTAGCAGCAATGTCCAGCGAGATGGGGAGTGGTTGCTTATGACCAAATTTCTGTTCATTCAGAGGGTGTATGTCGGCGTGTGGGTCTGTGGTCCTCTCTCCCTGAATCATCTGTGTCTCCCCTTTTTTATAGTGCAAATTCTTGGATGGTTACCTCCCTAACTTCATATTTACCATCTCGTGATTTGTTGGTTCCAAATATGGGAGGTAACTGCCCTGATTCTCACCTGCTCATCTGTGATCATGGTAAAGGTGTATTCAAAATATGATGTCTAGTAGGGATGAGCCAGATGTTCGAGTCGAACGTAAGTTCGAATCAAACATCGGGTGTACGCCTGATCACTGAACAGCGAACAATATGCGGTGTTCGCGGCAAATTCGAAAGCCGCCAGAACATCATTTAAGTCTATGGGACACTAACATGAAAAAATCAAAAGTGCTCATTTTAAAGGCTTATATGCAAGTTATTGTCATAAAAAGTGTTTGGGGACCTGGGTTCTGCCCCAGGGGACATGTATCAATGCAAACATTTTTTGAAAAACGGACGTTTTTTCGGAAGCAGTGATTTTTTTTTAATGCTTAAAGTGAAACAATAAAAATGAAATATGCCTTTAAATATTGTGCCTGGGGGGTGTTTATAGTGTGCCTGTAAAGTGGCACATTTTTCCCATGTTTAGAACAGTACCACAGCAAAATGACATTTCTAAAGGAAAAATTGTCATTTAAAACTGATCGCTGCTGTAATGAATTGTTGGGTCTCGGCAATATAGATTAAAATCATTGAAAAAAAGAGCATGGGTTCCCCCCCAGTCCATTACCAGGCCCTTTGGTTCTGGTATGAATATTAAGGGGGACCTCGAACCAATATTTAAAAAAAAATTGCGTGGGGTCCCCCTAAAATCCATACCAGGCCCTTCAGGTCTGGTATGGATTTTAAGGGGAACCCTGTGCCAACATTTTTTAAAAAATGGCATATGGGTCCCCCTCAATCCATACCAGACCCTCATCTGAGCATGCAACCTGGCAGGCCACAGGAAAAAAGGGGGGGAACGAGAGAGCGCCCACCTACTGGACCATACCAAGCCACAAGCCCTCAACATATTGATGGGGACAAGGACCTCATCCCCACAACCTTTGCCCAACGGTTGTGGGGGTATGTGGGTGGGGGGCTTATTGGAATCTGAAAGCCCCCTTTAACAAGGGGACCCCCAGATCCCGGCCTCCCCCCTGTGTGAATTGGTAATGGGGAACATTGTACCCCTTCTATTTCACGAAAAAGTGCCAAATGGTAAAAAAGACAGGAGACAGCTTGGGACAATGTCCCGCAATGTAAATTCACACTGCCCGCCGACTGACGCTTCTTCTTTGTGACAGTTCCTATATATCTGAGGGCGGGGCCACCCAGTGACGTAAATGGGTGACCCCGCCCCCCCTCTGACGCCATGGGGAAGCCACGTGGAAGCGTGTGTCCCCGTGTGTGCCAAGTGTGTCCCTGTGGGGTTCATGGCTGACTGACTGCCCTGTCTGTCAATTATCCGGGGAGCTGTGAGGCACGTCAGGGCCCCTCCCTCTCCCCTTTGTCCTCTTTGGCGGGTGTGGGGGATGTGGGCGGATTTGCCCTCCGTGCGTCGGCGCCACTCCCCCACACCACGCACGTGATGTCCATTTGGACGATCCGGCATTGGCATTGTGTTTTTCCATCTGGGCAAACACGTGGATGGCGGCGTCTCCAGCTGCTGTGGGCGACAGCTGCCGCTGTGCTGGATGAGGCTTCCTTTCGCTTGGGTGTTTGCACCCTGTGAGGCTGGCTGGAGCCTGGGGGGTTAGCTGGGCGCATATAAGGTCCTCATTTCATGTTAGCCTGTCCCCTGGCCACACATTTATGCCAATAGGCACACACATTTGTCCATCACTGTTATCATTTACAGGTAAGGGGTCCCTTCTTTTAGTTCATGTCAATGTTCTTAGATCTTTCACGTTCCCACTCATGTCCCACTGTAATCTGTTTTCTTTTTTCACCATAGTCATGGTTTCTTTTCTTTTTGTTATCTCCCTTTTCTTCTTCTTTTTCTTGTCTTTTTCTTTTTCTTCCTTTTTCTTTTTTCATCCTAGACATTCCACAACACTGGCACTTATGTTAATATTTGTGTTTTTGGGTTCCTCCCTCAACTCCTAGACCTGACTCATTTGGTAGCCTGCGGCTGCGGACCTCATGGGGTTCACACTGCACTGGAATGTGAGTATCCATTCAGGAGTGGTCATCTATCTTCCCCCATATGTATACCCTCCCTCCAACAATGCACACCAAACTTCATTGATTAATTTATATTCATATATATTCTTTTTTAGACTTAGGTGGTAACTGCTCCTGAGGAGTGTTTTGATACACGAAATGTGTCGTTATTACAATATGCACCAAACTATGAACTCCTTTATAAGGTTTCACACATCAGTATGTTTTTACTCAGAAGTCCTGTGGTTGTGTGCTGCAGCCGGATAAAAAAATATTTATCTTTAGAACCACTTTAAGAACAGAAACAGGTAGATATCTACTATAAAGTATGTTAAAATCCACTCAATTTACATTGATCACCCAGAGGTAATTGTTTTTTCCCAGCAAAAGTGGAGTTACTTTTTAAATGATTCTGACTGTCATTTAAAAGATAGATTTACCTTTACTGGCATGTTGTATAATATACCTGTATTTAGAATGTAATATGTTTGTGATCAGCAACCCCCTCACCCTCAGAGTTCTTCCCTGTGATGATGGGCAGGCGTTTTTCTCCACACAGTCACTGTCACATTTAAAATTGGCATGGCTATGTGAGGGTTCACCCACACAGTTGAGTCGTTCGCTCACAGTAAGCTATAAATTAATAAATTACAGTACGAGTCACATCTTCCACCGTGGCATACAGACTTGTATTTCTCAATGGACTTCGAGCATGCTGGGCAGAGAGCTCTAGGCACTGTCTGCAGGAGCCTGACATTGCACCCGCAATCCACTGATTGTGGGTGCAATGCTTTATAGGCTCCTGTGTAAAAGAAAAAAAATACACATTTTTACCTGCAAAATTATGTGCATATATTATTTTATTATCAAAGACGAACTTATGTTCCACTATTAAAAACACTGTGAACAGGCAGGTATTTTACTGCAGATGAGACATGCAATGTTTGACATAGAGCACACCTACCTGCCTATTCATAGCAATCCCAGAACTGTAAACTGAGTTGTGCATGTGCAACTCAGCTTAGAGTGGCTGGGCCAATTCCTGTGGGATTGACTAGCTCCTGTGAACACACGGGAGGGATTTCATCCAATGCCAGAAAATGAAGATGGCTAAAACCCGACACACAGGAGAAGATGCCGGCACAAGCGAGGGAGCATTGGGAAGGTGAGTAATCCTCCCTTTAGTTCCACTTTAACCTTTAATCTGGAAGACTGAGGACATCTAGTGGTGGAAATAAGTATTGCCCAGGGTATGAGCTGAAGTTGAGTATTGAAGTTGAGTATTACAGCAAAAGCTGTTTATTTTTATTTATTTTATCTTTCGATATGATTTTTTTTTACTGGAGTTTCTTTTTAATCAATATACATATGTATTTAAGTATACTGTTTTGCATGTGCATGTCTTCTTTCTTGGAACTTTTACAGTTTAGGTTTGTTTCTTTTTGTTGTTTTTTTAATCAACACACAAAACAGTAATGAGAAGCATCCCTTGTGCTGGTGGCTGCTGTCTTGAATTGTCCCATCCTCTTTCCCCCTGTGCCTTTATAGTGGTGATCTTCTAGTGCTATGTGGGTTAGTACAACCGCTGAACCCAGTTATAAGCACTTGTCAAGAGTACTTACTATGCCCGCCATTTCTGCCTCCCTGTTCTATTCATAGAAGCTGTAGTTTATCATCCATCTTTGAAAAGTGCTGTATGAATGGAGCATGAGTGGATGAATGAAAGGTCTACCTCCAGCACTTTTCATCCAGCTTCTATGAATGGAAAAGGGGTACAGAGATGGCAGGCATAGTCAGTGCTTATGACAGCCCCAGCAACCATGTGAACATATTCAGGAAGATTTCTGCTACAGGGGTATGGGGTAAGGAATGGAAGATTTGAACAACTACAAGAGCCACCAGCAGGGCAGGGTAGGACTGGGACAAAAATTTGGCACTGGATTTCATCCAGACTGGCCCACTAACGTCATGCAGAAACATTGCTATAGCCTCATTGGCCAGATTAGGTGATATAGAGCAAAGTTAGGGTGGTATATAGTGCCAGGTTTGGGTGATATAGAGCCAGGTTAGGGTGGTATCTAGAGCCAGATTAGAGTGGTATACAGAGCCAGGTTATTCACAATCTGTGAATATATGGAATTTTATGTATGTGTTTTTTAGTTCTATTTTTGTAATAAATACTATTTAAAAAAAACTTTTTTATGTTATGCCTACAAAGTCCATCATCCAAAATTTCTTTCAATAATCTAAATTTTTGGGATGTGGCATTAATTATCAGTGTATCGTATCCACAGTACCACTCTGTGGTGATACAAATTCTTAAATAGATATATAGAGCCAGGTTAGGTGGTATAAAGAGCCAGGTTAGGTGGTATATAGAGCCAGGTTAGAGTGATATATAGAGTTAGGTGGTATATATAGCCAGGTTAGGTGGTATATAGAGCCAGGTTAGGGTGATATATAGAGCCAGGTTAGGTGGTATTTGGAGCCAGGTTATTGTGATATATAGAGCCAGGTTAGGGATATATATAGAGCCAGGTTAGGTGGTATATAGAGCCAGGTTAGGTTGTATAGAGCCAGGTTAGGGTGATATATAGAGCCAGGTTAGGGTGATATATAGAGCCAGGTTCGTTAATATATAGAGCCGGGTTAGGTGGTATATAGAGTCAGGTTAGGTGATATATAGAGCCATGTTAGGGTGATATATAGAGCCATGTTAGGGTAATACATAGAGCCATGTTAGGGTGATATATAGAGCCAGGTTAGGGTGATATATAGAGCTAGGATAGTTGATATATAGAGCCAGGTTCGGTGGTATATAGAGTCAGGTTAGGTGATATATAGAGCCATGTTAGGGTGATATATAGAGCCATGTTAAGGTAATATATAGAGCCATGTTAGGGTGATATATAGAGCCAGGTTAGGGTGATATATAGAGCCAGGTTATGTGGTATATAGAGCCAGTTTAGGGTGATATATAGAGCCAGGTTAGGTGGTATATAGAGCCAGGTTATGGCATGGCTAGACTGGGACAAAAATTTGGCCCTGGGTTTCATCCAGGCTGTCCCACTTTAATTTTGCAAACACTCACAAAAACAAGTGAAGTGGGAGGGCTAACGTCATGCAGGAACATTGGCCAGGTTAGGTGATATAGAGCCAGGTTAGGGTGGTATATAGTGCCAGGTTCAGGTGATATAGAGCCAGGTTAGGTGATATAGAGCCAGGTTAGGGTGATATATAGAGCCTGGTTAGGATGGTATATAGAGCCAGGTTAGGGTGGTATATAGAGTCAGCTTAGGGTGGAATATAGATCCAGGTTAGGTGATATATAGAGCCAGGTTAGGGTGATATATCGAGCCTGGTTAAGGTGATAAATAGAGCCAGGTTAGGGTGATTTATAGAGCCAGGTTAGGGTGATATATAGAGCCAGGTTAGGGTGATATATAGAGTTAGGAGATATACAGAGCCAGGAGAACTCAGGCGAGGTGATATATAGTGCAAGGTTAGAATGATATATAGAGCCAGGTTAGGTGATATATAGAGCAAGGTTAGGGTAATATATAGAGCCGGGTTAGGTTGTATATAGAGTCAGGTTAGGGTAATATATAGAGCTAGGTTAGTTGCTATATAGAGCCAGGTTAGGGTGGTATATAGAGTTAGGTGGTATATAGAGTCAGGTTAGGTGGTATATAGAGCCAGGTTAGGGTGATATATAGAGCCAGGTTAGGTGATATATAGAGCCAGGTTAGATGGTATAAATAGCCAGGTTAGGGTGATATATAGAGCCAGGTTAGGGTGATATATAGAGTTAGGTGATATACAGAGCCAGGATAGGTAGTATATAGAGCCAGGTTAGGGTGAAATATAGAGTTAGGATAGGGTGATATATAGAGCCAGGTTAGGGTGGTATATAGAGCCAGGTTAGGTGGTATATAGAGCCAGGTTAGGTGATATATAGAGCCAGGTTAGGGTGATATATCAAGCCAGGTAAGGTGGTATAAAGTGCCAGGGCAGGGTGATATATAGAGTTAGGTGGTATATATTGAGCCAGGCTAGGATGATATATAGAGTTAGGTGGTATATAAAGCCAGGTTAGGGTGATATATATAGAGCCAGGTTAGGTGGTATATATAGAGCCAGGTTAGGTGGTATATAGAGCCAGGTTAGGTGGTATATAGAGCCAGGTTAGGGTGATATATATAGTTAGGTGGTATATAGAGCCAGGTAAGTGTGATATATAGTGCCTGAGTAAGTACATGACAACGTGAATAGATAAGAGAATGCTGGCCCTGTTCCCCTGTTCCTCCATCCCCTGCACTAAAAGTATGAACACATGGCTGTCCCTGCTGCTGCAGAACCTCCTTCTCCTCCTCCCTGAAGTAAACATAAAGAAAAAAACTAACTTGGGAGTTAGCACACTGAGGACTGATTTTGGCTTCTTCTTCCTGGAACCGAAGTCAAAATGTGACGGAAGGGGCTGCAGCATGGAAAACGCATTATTGGCTAATATTGAGATGAGATGCAAATATCTCCCCTTCCTTTAATGGTTGGGAGTCGGGACACTGAAATAACATCATCCAGCCCTGCATCTTAGTGTGTGCCCTTCTCCACACATTACAGGTTGGAGATATATTTTGCACACACAGGGGAGGGCTTAGGGGTGGAAGCGCTGCTGCTCCAGCTGGCTCTACCTTCTGTCATTATGACAAGCAGGAGACCCGGACTGCAAACTTGGAACAGTGAGATTGATCGGCACGGCAATTACAGAGCGATTCTCTGTGTGTCTCTATCCCTCCAGCAGCTGTGAGCCTACAGGAGGAGGGAGAGACACACAGAGCAAACCGGCTCACTGAGCCATCGGCCCACCGGGAAACTCCCGGTAGTCCTGATGGCCAGTACATGCCTGGTCACCAACAATAGGGACCCTTCTCATTGAATATAAGTCTTTCTCGTGCTGATTAAAAAATAACAAAAAACGTAAACTTTAATATATTGTGTGTGACTATGACAAGCACAGCAGAAAAACTGTACAGATTTATTTATTTTATCACCCCTGCAGGAGTTTCCTTAGCAAACAACTTGCGCCAGGTGACTTCAGATGCTAGATTTTTTCTGCATGCCTTTTACAACAGACACATTGGAGTCACTTTAGATAGTAGATGTAACATTAGACAGTCACTGGAAAGCATAAAATGCTTAGGAGCAGCTAGGAAACTAGATTTATTAAAGTCTTTGTCCTGCATTATTTTTCTGCTGTGGACCCAGGAGATAAAAGGCAGCTTGCTCTGTGCCTTAGAGTGTTCATCATTTACACTTACTCAGAGCTCAAGTTACAAAGCTTGTGCTGTAGCCCATATGGTGGGCCTGTTCTTCAGAGCACTACTTTGCCCTTGACTATGCTTTTCAGTCCCCTTTCAGTATCACCAGAAATGTCAGTCTGAAGAAAATGAAAAAAATACACCATACAGCATTCTAGCAGTTATTACATCTTTCTTCTTTGATCACAAGAGTATTTCAATATTCCTTTAAAGTCTTAAATGGATGGCATAGCTGCATATGTGTATACTTTATTACTAGTTGGTATGCTCACATCAAGGTAAACTGTAAATTGTTAGTTTCGGACTCTTGGCACAGATGAAGAGCTTAAAGGATAACTCATGGGAAAAATAAAGCAAATTAAAAATATATATACAGTATCTCACAAAAGTGAGTACACCCCTCACATTTTTGTAAATACTTTATTTTATCTTTTCATGTGTCAACACTGAAGAAATTACACTTTGCTACAATGTAAAGTAGTGAGTCTACAGCTTGTATAATAGTGTAATAGTGTATAATGTGTAATAGTGTAATAGTGTATAATGAGTGCTGCCAGTATTGCTGCAGAGGTTGAGGAGGTGGGGGGATCAGCCTGTCAGTGCTCAGACCATAGGCTGCACACTGCAACTAATTGGTCTGCATGGCTGTCATCCCAGAAGGAAGCCTCTTCTAAAGATGATGCACAAGAGAGCCCGCAAACACTTTTCTGAAGACAAGCAGACTAAGGACATGGATTACTGGAACCATGTCCTGTGGACTGATGAGACCAAGAAAAACTTATTTGGTTCAGATGGTGTCAGGCGTGTGTGGTGCCAAACAGGTGAAGAGTACAAAGACAAGTGTTCTTGCCTACAGTCAAGCATGGTGGTGGGAGTGTCATGGTCTGGGGCTGCATGAATGCTGCTGGCACTGGGGAGCTACAGTTCGTTGAGGGAACCACGAATGCCAACATGTACTGTGACATACTGAAGCAGAGCATGAACCTCTCCCTTCAGAGACTGGGCTGCAGAGCAGTATTCCAACATGATAACGACCCCAAACACACCTCCAAGATGACCACTGCCTTGCTAAAGGAGCTGAGGGTAAAGGTGATGGAATGGCCAAGTATGTCTCCAGACCTAAACCCTATTGAGCATCTGTGGGGCATCCTCAAATGGAAGAGGAGGAGTGCAAGGTCTCTAACGTCCACCAGCTCCGTGATGTTGTCATGGAGGAGTGGAAGAGGACTCCAGTGGCAACCTATGAAGTTCTGGTGAACTCTATGCCTAAGACGGTTAAGGCAGTGCTGGAAAATAATGGTGGCCACACAAAATATTGACACATTGGGCCCAATTTGGACATTTTCACTTAGGGGTGTACTCACTTTTGTTGCCAGCGGTTTAGACATTATTGGCTGTATGTTAAGTTATTTTGAGGGGACAGCAAATTTACACTGTTATACAAGCTGTACACTCACTACTTTACATTGTAGCAAAGTGTCATTTCTTCAGTGTTGTCACATAAAAAGATAGAATAAAATATTTACAAAAATGTGAGGGATGTACTTACTTTTGTGAGATCTTGTATATTATAGCATATACAATTGCTCCACAAGCCATGTAATTGAATGTTGTTAAAAATTACCTTTCCTTTTCACAATGCAGCACTGTAATTTTCTGTCAAATTAAATGCAGTTCGGCAGCCTGAAGGCATTCTGTACACAGTTAGTGTATGGAACGCCCCCTGAAATATATCTTTTTTGCTTGTGTGATTGGCTTACCGATTCTCCAAGAAGTCTGCACAAAGATAGAAGTCATATTTTGGCATCCTCTGCAACAAAAATAGGATTTTTTCGTCATACTTACCTGTAAAATCCTTTTCTTTGAGTACATCATGGGACACAGATTTAGGCTAATATTCATTACCTGCTGGGTTATACTTCATCTCCAGGTGAATGGACATAGGTAGACCAAAGGTTTTTAGACAGGAAGTGATCCCTTATATAACCCCTCCAATACAGGAAGTACTTCAGTTTTGTAGCAAGCACTGAATCCTCAAAACGAGGGGAGGGACCTTTGTGTCCCATGATGTACTCAAATAAAAGGATTTTACAGGTAAGTATGACAAAAAAATCCTATTTTCTTTTTCATACATCATGGGACACAGAGTTAGGCTAATATTCATTATCTGCTGGGACGTCCCAGAGCAATAGCCTTGAGGGGAGGGAGACACCCTACCAAACAATAGCTATCAGACCTTATACATATCCAACAGAGGGTGTAAGGGGAAAGCCTGTGTGGCCTGAAGAGGCCTCAGGGATCCCAAAGAGGACCAGGGAGGCTCAGAAACCTCTGCAAGAGGCCACTTAAAGGCAGAATGAACCTTTTCGGTAAGAGTCAGGATCAAAATCCTCTGTGAATTGAGAGGCAGACACCAACTGGATATCTTCTTGTCCAGATTGCTCGGAAACAGACTCATCCGCCAGGCCATTAACAGAATCCTGAGCTTTAAGCTCTTCCCCATTCTCAACCCATTGCTCCAGACTAGGAGGCTCCGGGGAGGGGGATCTGTCACGCTGCCAGCAATCCTGTGCTCTAACCCGGCTAGGGCTGAGGACAGTTCATCCTTAGTGCTAAAGGGTGAAGCAGCAGCGTTGACTGTAGGCACAATCCCAGATAGGCGCAGAGGCTCAGATTGTCCGGAAGGGGATACAACACTAGGGATACGACTAGGTTCATCAGGAACTACTTATGACATAGGTGTGCCCTTCCCTGTAGTGTTAGTCCTGCTCCTCTTTTTTGAAGACATTTACTAGCCACAAAAAGGGAGTACCTGTGTGTAGTATTAACACACCTCAGAAGGGAGACCCTTTAATAGGGCTCACCAAGCCCCCTATGCAACAATCCTGCTAAGCACCTTTAGCCTTCCAAGCAACACCTGGTGACTCACCTGACCCAGTTAAGGAGAAATTACCTGCTGCAAGTGCCTGGTTCAGAGCCTGTTGTGTCCCACAGCTGCCTTCTGGAAGCACCGCATGCTTGGCATACACAGCTTAAATAAGCTGGCTGTGCGCCGGAATGTTCCGCGAATACATGCGCATGCACGTGTATGGTTCCGGCGAACGGGCGTGGCTGTATTCATGTATAACGCAAATCTTCGCACGCCCAGATAAAGGCTACGGCGCATGTGCCGGTGGAAGTGTCTATGACAGGTGGCATCAAGTACTAAGCTCAGGGGCTGAAACAATCAGCTCCTGGACTTCCTATGCTTTCATAGATGGCTCCATAATATAGTACTGTAAATGAAAAAGTAAATAGAATGCTGCAATGTCATGCCACTCCCATCCACAAATTGCTGTATACAGCCTCTCCCTGCAGCAATAGATCACTGCCATAATGATCACTGCCATAGCGATATATTAATGGCTGAATGCAGCCTCCAACAATCTACCAACCAATGATGTTGTGTGTCTGCCTGTGTCCTAGCAACCAATTATGTTTGCAGCTATCATGTGTTTTTAGTACAAATTAGTACTTTCAGAAGGAAGATAACGTTGTTTGTGCTTTTAGTTCAACTTACAGAAAGTGACAAAGACACTGAAGTGGCAATATATTAAAATGTTGTACTTGGATACCCTTAAAATATTATTCCATTGATTTTGATACCACATCTTCTATGACTTGGGGATGCATTTGTTTACATGCCTACAAGGTGAATATTTGCAAATGGCTAATCTTCACCTGATGTCTGTTGGTATGGAAAGACATTCATGAGAAAGTGACAGTATGTGAAAAGCCCTTCCTACTCAGTGATACTCACATTTCTAGTGATTCCCTGCTGTCTCTGTTCCTATCTCTGTTGCAACCAGCAATATAATATCCTGTGTCACTGGTTTAGAGGACTAGAGGAATGTCAGGTCACCTTGAGGCTAGGTGACAGATGCACTCTGTAGGAGTCAGAAGTGCACCGCAAGGTAGTGGACCCTAGGACTGACTGCTGTGAATTGAACCCTGGGAGGTTCAGAAAGCAGGTCTACTGGATCACTGACACAGATCCCACTGGGAGCTAGAGCATAGATTCCCCAGGGCGCGGCGTCTAAGAGCCAGCAGGTGTTCACCAGAGCCTTTAGTGGCAAGGATGGACTGCCCTGCAGTCTGGCTCCAGGTCGCGGCCCCCAGGGTCTCACAGCTCACGCTCACGGTAGACTACAGGAGAAGAGGAAGTAGGCAGCAGGCTGGAACAACAAGGAAAGTAAAGGACAAGCCAAGGTCGGGGCCACAGGCAAACAGGGATGGTCAGGGACACGCCAAAGGTCAGGGTCACGAGCAGACAGGAATAGTTAAGAAGAGGCCAAAGTCGGTAACTGGAATCAGACGTAGGAAACACAGCAAGTACACATGAAAGCTAACACACAATGGTTGATCATGGTGATGGTTGATGGTAGGACCTGGGGTGGGGCCATGCTTAGAGGAGAGGTTACAAAAGCAGTCAGGTGAGGGTCAGCTGGTCTCTAGAGATCACATGGAGACAGGTAAGCTGACCAACAAACTCTATTGCATAACCATGACAGTACCCCCCCTCTTATGAGGCCTCCCCCTCCCCCGCCTGTGCCAAGGCTTAAGGGGAAACTCCAGATGGAACCTCCTCAATAGACGAGGAGCAAAGACCTCAGATGCAGTGATCCAAGACCTCTCCTCAGGCCCAAACCCTTTCCAATGTACGAGGTACTGAAGAATACCTTTACAAAGCCGGGAATCCAAAACTTGACTAACCTCGTACTTTAGATTATCCTTAGAGACCGGAACCAAGGTAGGGAGAGGACGAAAGGACTTATTGAGGACTAAAGGCTTTTTAGAAATGGGTAAGGGCACGAGAAGACCATCAGAAGTCTGAGCAGGGTCCCCGAGACCCTTAAAGATGAGCTGGACATCCAACACAGGACCATCAGACTGGGTAGAGGTCAGTGGATCCCTGAGGTCAGGTTGGCTAGAAGGTGACGTTTCACAAGAGTTAAGCTGGATAGCTGAAACACAAACAGAATGCAGAGAGCCCTGAACAAAAGATTGAAAACCCCACCTGGCCGAATGAGGCAGTTTATCCAAAGGATGGATTGAGCCTCTTAAACAGGTTTGAACGGACGTAGTAGCAGTAGGGTGAGGCCAGGTTACAGAAGGTCCTCAACAAGAAGCAGGAAGCTCACTTGGCATAGGCTGGACTGGTGCAGAGGCCGACTGAACAGCATCGCCAGGTGCAGCAACCACCAGAATTGCATCGCAGGGCGTAGCGACTGTGGAACTGGTGGACGAGTCAGCCTGGGTGTGTGTCCAAAGGGGTGCAGAGACAGGCAAAGGGAAATGGCCATACAAACTGGAGTGACTGATCGGCTCAGGTTCACAGGTAGGCTCCTCATTCAGATTGCCACATGACCCAGAGAGTACCTGAGCCCGTCTATTGCTGGAGACATTCCAGAAATCGCTATATGCAGTGGGAAGCCAGAAGATACTGGGATGGTGGCAACAGGAGGTTTCTCTTTTGGGGTAACCTTGAGTAGGCAGGAGGAAGAACAGGAGGAACCCCAAGTCAAGATCTGTCCAGCAGTCCAGTCAACATGTGGAGAATGGAGCTGTAACCAAAGAAGACCTAATATGATAGGATATGAAGCCTTAGGTAAGACAAGGAAGGATATCCACTCCTGGTGCAGTGTCCCTCTCGACATCTTAACAGGGAGGGTCTGGAAGCGGATAGGGCCCCCTTGGAGAACAGTGCCATCAATCGCCAAGACCACCAATGGCATTGTAAGGGGCAAAAGGGTAAGTCTCATGGAAGACGCAGTGCCCCAGTCCATGAAATTGCCAGCGGCTCCGGAATCCAGATATGCCGAGACCAAACGAGGAAAAGCGCCAACATGAAGGAACACAGAAAGGAGAAGACGAGAAGGTGAAGGTGATATTTCAGGTTCCAATACTCCACCTTCCAGATGTATTAGCCCTGAGCGTTTTTCCGGACGAAGAGAACAAGTATCACGAAAATGACCTTTGACGCCACAGTAGAGGCACAGGCCCAGAGTTCTGCGCCTAGTGCGTTCTTCGGGAGATAACTTGGTCCAGCCCAGCTGCATAGGTTCCTCAGCAGGCAGGAAGTGCTCCTCGGAATGAAGAGAAGGTACATGGAGCTCAGGCTGCCTAAAGAACGGGGAGTGCTGGCGTCTTTTTTCCAGGGCCCTCTCCTGAAAGAGAATATCGATCTGGTTACACAAGGTGAGGACACCATCCAGATCAGAAGGGAGAGATCTTCCTGCTAATTCATCCTTCACTCTATCAGAGAGGCCATGTAAAAAGGTTGCAACTTGGGCCTCATTATTCCAACTCAGCTCAGCAGTCAAAGTACAAAAATGAAGAACGTACTGTCCCACAGAAGGGAACTCTTGACGGAGGCGTAAAAGGGTGCTGGCCGCTGAGGAGACACAACCCGGTTCCTCGAAGATATTCTGAAAAATTTTCAAGAAATCAGACAGGCTAGAAACCACTGGATCATTTAGTTCCCACAGAGGGGCAGCCCAGGCTAACGCCTTGCCGGACAGGAGGGATATAATATAGGCTACCTTTGCCCGATCGGACAGGAAGTTTTGGGGCAGAAGCTCAAAATGAATTGTGCACTGGCTAGGGAACCCCCTGCAGGCCTTGGAGTCCGCAGAGAAACGGGCAGGAGCAGGCAGATGTAATGAATGTGTGGCTGCGACTGGTGCGATAGGTGCAGCAGCAGATAGCGGTTGAGGTTGTTGAACCGGGGGTCCTAATGAGGCCTGAACCTGTTCAAAACAGAATGCCAAATCCTGAAGGCATCGCATCACCTGGGTCTGATGCGATTCCTGGGTCTCAAGTCTGCGAACTATCCCCTGCAATGGATCATCTGCGGGTAGCGGCACATCAGCCGGGTCCATGGCTGATCAAACTGTCAGGTCACCTTGAGGCTAGGTGACAGATGCACTCTGTAGGAGTCAGAAGTGCACCGCAAGGTAGTGGACCCTAGGACTGACTGCTGCGGATTGAACCCTGGGAGGTTTAGGAAGCAGGTCTACTGGATCACTGACACAGATCCCACTGGGAGCTAGAGCATAGATTCCCCAGGGTCTAAGAGCCAGCAGGTGTTCACCAGAGCCTTTAGTGGTAAGGATGGACTGCACTGCAGTCTGGCTCCAGGTCGCGGCCCCCAGGGTCTCACAACTCACGCTCAAGGTAGACTACAGGAGAAGAGGAAGTAGGCAGCAGGCTGGAACAACAAGGAAAGTAAGGGACAAGCCAGCGTCAGGGCCACAAGCAGACAAGGACAACAGAGTTCACGCCAAGGTTCAGGGTCACAGGCAAACAGGGATGGTCGGGGACACGCCAAAGGTCAGGGTCACGAGCAGACAGGAATCGTTAAGAACAGGCCAAAGTCGGTAACTGGAATCAGATGTAGGAAACACAGCAAGTACACACGAAAGCTAACACACAATGGTTGATCAGCACTGCTGGCTTGCAGTGCACAGGGTAATATAGGGTTCCCTGATAGGACCTGGAGTGGGGCCATGCTTAGAGGAGAGGTTACAAAAGCAGTCAGGTGAGGGTCAGCTGGTCTCTAGAGATGAACACATGGAGACAGGTAAGCTGACCGACAAACTCTATTGCATAACCATGACAAGGAAACAGCCTCGTTACCCATCTCCATCATGTGGTCTGGGCCTGGATCTGGTGATTGGGCATTATATCTGAGTCCTCTCACATGGGAGGAGGTCACATGCTCCCACATATCCAGAAAGCACCATGTATTTTGCATTGGCTGAGGTACAGGCAGGAGCAATGTGACTGCATGGATGATTTCCTAAAGGAATAGTGCATGTTCACTTTGCAAAGTAAGTATTTTACTTATCCTAGTGAATGTGCTAACAATTTACTTTGCAAAAAATCCCCAATCATAGGCAAGGGAAATGTTTGAATATTAGAAGTCAGCACAACTTCACTTCATTTAGTGAAATTTCCTTGCGATGCAAAGTAAACATACATTACACTATTAGTATATCAGCCACAAACTCGCATTCACTTTGCAAAGTTAAAATCCCTTTTATGAGTGAGCAGCCTTTTCCATTAGTAAATCAACCTAATTTTGTGGATCTAAAAATTGTATTTGTATCAAATTCAAATAATGTATTTAGATTCATTGTTTAGTTCACGATTTGCCAATCGCCTAACTGTACATATATGTCATTATATTGACATTAAATACCGGGGTTATGGCAGCAGCTAGCTGCCATAATCCCAGTATCTTTATTTAGAGCAGGCGGCCGTCTTTCTGATAAAAATAATCCCAGCTGCGCATTCGCATTCGATTCCACAAGCGTTTACAAATTTCAGCATTCACAAAGTTTCACAAATGTACAAAAAAATTGGGCTTACTTTACTGCTTTGTTGGGTTTTTTTTCATTAAAGTGTATTTTCTCCAAAACAATTGTGTTTGAAAGACCACTGTGCATATACAGTGTGACATAAAATATTGCAACGATCGCCATTTTATTCTCTAGGGTCTCTGCTTAAATATATATATATATAGATATATATATATATAGATAGATAGATATATATATATATATATATCTATCTATCTATATATATATGTGTGTATATATATAGATGTGTTCTGATGGATCTTAGGAAGGGCGTAAGCAAATTAGCCAGAAATGTAATCCATGTTTGATGGAATGATTTTTCTTGCTTTGTAATTTTCTTTTAGAAGCCTCAATGAAATAAAGCAACACAGAATTTTTTAAGTGCAGCAACCTCTTGAATCTTTTTCTTTATATATATATTACCAATTTTGTTTTTTAAATGTCATAAAAAGGCCTGGTCTTAAAGTGGTTAAATTAATATAATGTGTGATTTTGTTTCTATTGTGTAAAATGGTAGGTTAATGTTCAATAAGCTCCTAGCTATTAGTTTTATTTTATAATTGGATGGCCCTCCCATAATGATACAGGTTTACTTTTAAAGTTTTATGCCAATTTAATGTTGCCATAAAACAAAGGAAAAAATGACATTCAAGGGTCTTATGTCCTAATTTATGTACAGTTGTGAATAGACAGCTTAATATCATAATATCTGATAAATAGACTGCATGTCAGACATTTCATTCTCTTTTAATCAAACCTCGTAGCCTGCTAAATTAATCACCCCCCTGGGGTAGAGTAGCAGATTTCCAATTAGACATTGAGGATCATTAATAATGTAAAGTTCTGCAGGCACATTTCTTTATTCTGTCTTCTTTTACAGTATCACATAATCAGAGATGTTTTAATATAGATGAATATATTTCAGCATTTTAGTTAGATTTTTATAATTTATAATATTTGTGATTTTATATTGCTTTTCAAGGTGTTTCTTAAACTGGTCATAAATGTGTTTTTCTGCTTGATAATAGCAATAACAAGGTATTATATGCCTAGCTCAATAATGACATATTAGCTACTATACATTTTGTACTAAACTGATTTAAACTAAGACAGTTTTTAATCTGTTTTGATTGTTTTGTTCTCAACAAAAAAAAAAGGTTTTCTTAATATGGAAATTTGAATATATATTTTTTGCTTAGAATTTAAAAACTTTTTTCTCTTCTGTGTTTGCATAGCCTATTTTTAACTGGGTCAAATTATAACAAAGTTTAGTCAGTGATGTTGCAGCATTAAGAGTTTACAATATGACATACTCATCTGGAATACAGAACAATATGGTGGTAAGGCTTCTACCATTTTCCATGGTTGTCTATAAAAATTTAATTTAATTGTAGGTATTTCTAAAGATTATCATATTTTAAAGAATGTTCAAATGTATGCAGCGTCAGATATTTTTCTTTTTGCTTTGAGAAAACAGCAATTTAAAAATCACCTAGTACCGAAGTATTCCATAAATGATGAATTTTGAAAGATCCTTTGTAAACCCTATATTTAAATGTGCATGAGTATGAATGCTGTCCAAGCACTCCATTGGTTGTAAATTTTTTTGTTCAGCATATACAGTACATTTGCAAAACAAGTGATAGTCAAATGAAAACTTATGCACAGACCAAATAACTTTTAGTACAGTTTTGCCATATTCATACAGATATTAAGGCTGTTTCCAGAACATACACAACACTTGTTATTTATGCTGGGTAACCATGTACATGATACAATTTTAGCGATAACCAAATTATGTATGGATTGGAAAAAAAAATGTCACAACTGATCAGAGGACTAGTGCCACTTCCACAGCAGTGTTGGTTGGAAATGTGTTGCTCCCTCCCTCTTATTCTCTTCCGAGTTAGCTTAGAAAAATTAGTAACATCTCTGTCACATCAGTAGTCCGCAATGCCAACACAGCCATTACTAAGCTTTGAGCATAGGAAATAATGTTTTTTTTGTTTTTGTTTTTTTGTCTTTTTTTCATGTTATGTTCTAATTGGTGGCCAAATATTTAAAGCCAAATATAAACTAAAATATTTGATTCAGTTTTAGATAAAGTTGAGAAGAGTTAACTGGCCATACTCGGTTAGGTTTTTATTTGCGTGTTCATGCAAAAATTCTGAAAAATTACACATCAGAACATTCTTTCTTGCCATCATTAAGTTAGACAATTTTATTTTAAATTCCTAACATTTTTCACAGAACTGCTATTTGAATGGAATCCCAGAAACATTGAACAGATTTTATGAAAGGATGTATGGTTTTTCTCAAACAAAAACCACATTCTCAGTTATAATTTAATTTGTTTGAGAAACATTTTCCACCCTGCTCCAACAAAATTTTCTTGTCACTACAGTCAAAAATGAACATTAATTTGACCCTGCTAACCATTATAAAAGTTCAGAAAACTGAAATTTTAAAACTAAATTCTACTGAGGTATAGTCAGTTTTAGAAATTCAGTCAAATGCCTATATTGATCAGGAAGGAAAATCACAGCTGGGATCACAGACAGCAACATAAACCTTAAACCGACATTAGTCCTTCCAAACCTAAAAAAAAGTGTAACTATTGCCATGTTCCTGATGTGGAGAATTTTTACCACTTCATGTACTAGTGACAATTGTCTTGAAAATGAAGAGGAAACGACTTACAAAACCGATCCTGCAGGTATAATTTCCACATCCGGGGGCTCCGGGAATCAGTGACTGATGTTCAGGCCACTACTACTGAACTGTTAACCACTCTGTTACCTGACCTGCTTGACCATAATTTGGAGCTGGATCGACCCCACAGGGCCCTCACTGCTGTGCGCCCCGATGATCCTCCCAGGGACATTATAGCAAATCCCCATTACTATTGGGTGAAAGAAAAATTCATGCAAAAAGCCGGTGAGACGTCGTTCCAGCTACTAGGTCATGAAGTTCAAACCTTTGTGGACATTTCCCCGGCCACTATGCAAAATCCTAGATCCTTTAAGCCTCTCCTTCTGCTGCTACGACAAAAGGGAATCAAGTACCGATGGTCATTCCACTTCCGTCTAACATTTCGGTACCAAAGCAAATCATATTCATTCTCAACCTTCCCTGATGTAGAAGGTCTGCTAAAGCACTTAGGCTTCATTTCTATGCTTCCTTCGTCGTCCAGTCGGGGTAGCAGCAGACCTGAATGACCAATGTCTTCATTGTGGCAACCTGCTCGCATTGCTAGAAGCCCGTCCCGTCAACAGTCGAGACCACCATGACAGTTTATTCTTCTTTTATGTTATCCTAGTTAAAGCAGAGTTCCACCCACTTTTGAGAGGTGGCCTTAAACTAAAGACCACCCCTCTATCCCTCATTTTTGAATATCTAAATTTTTTTTTCTAAAGTAACTTTTTGGAAGTACTAAGTGTACTTCCGTTCCACCCGGGCCGCGGTGCAGGGCGTCATTTCCTTTTGTGTGGAGAGCCCCCCCGCTGTCTTCTGGGACCTGTGTGTGTCTCAGAAGACAAGATGGCCATTCACAAAGTGCCGCGTGACTCGTGCATGCGCAGTAGGAAACCAGCAGTGAAGCCGCAAGGCTCCACTGCCGGTTTCCCTTAGTTAGAATGGTGGCACCTGCACCCGATCCGATGGACGGATCGGCCTGGGGGGGCAACATCGTGGGCTCCCTGGACAGGTACACTAGAGGGACCTCTGGTAGCACTGTAATTGAAAGCTATATACCCTAACAGCATTTTTGTGGAACTGAGTGTTATGATTCTCTCACTGTTTATTGTGCTACGCTGAGTCTATGCCATATGAATATCTTATGATTGATACTCAGTCCAGGCCATTTCAGTGAGTCCTGTGCCTCACCCTGACTTAACTCTTTCCTGTTTATTTATTCTGGGAGGCAGTGAACCTGTATGTCTTAGGCATTTATTAAGGCCTACTCTATCTATGTATATTAAGGCAAATTGTTTCCCTTTTGGTATTGTTTCTACTATGCTTGAATGCATCTTGCACTAAAGATGTTTGTTTTTGGTTCTCTTTACAGGTTTTTGTCCTCCTGTGGGCATATAATTAATTTCTTTCTTCTCATATTTTCCTTCTTTTCCTTGTGGTCCATCCAGGGGGTCTTGGTAGGTCGGTCTCTGGTGAATCGGCTGGTCAATAATGCTTCCAAGGAGGCGGTAAGTGCTCTCTGCTCTGACACTCACTATAGCTAGTTCCCCAAAGATAAAACCCATCACCCTTCTGACTCATAATACAAAAGGAGCAGACATAGAATTTCTCCAGGAGACTAATTTTCCCTCCTCCTATAGACCTAACTTTATCCACAACAATATCCGGCCTTTTTTATGCCCCAGATAAAACACAGGGAGTGGCCATATGCGTATCAAAGGGTATTGCATTCTCCCCTTTACAAATTGTACCTGACCCAGAAGGACGAAGGGGATCTGGAGGGTACTTTAGTGACGCTCCTTACCTATTATGCCCCGAACAAGGATCAGTTGGGTTTTTCCACACTCTTTTCCAGAAATTGTCTCCTCGTATTGAGGTACATTATTAATGGGGGGAGACGCCAATATTACCTTGAAATCATCTTAAGCTCAGACATGCCCGCCAGACTCCCAGGTACTTAAACCTACCAAGCTGAGCACAAAATTTGCAAAACTGTTACATGACTATGACCTGGTGAACATTTGGAGAGAATGTAATGTTACTAAACAGGACTACACTTTTTACTCTTGTGTGCACCTGACTTATTCGCATATAGATCACATCTTCACATCCCCTTTGTGTATCTCAATGTGTACATCAGCCAAGATCTTGGAGACTCCTTGGTCAGATCACTCTCCTGTAGTAGTACACCTCTTGTCTCTTTGTAGTCTTACGGCTTCTTATACCTGGTGCTTAAACAAATCTCATATCAGCAATCCGGCAACATGCCTTGATATCGAACTTGCTTTGAAGGAATCTTTTTCTTTGAATGACCCTGCCAAACCTTCCCAATATGTAATTGGGTTGCTCATAAGGCTACAGTCAGGGGTCTCTTGATTCAGATAGCTGCCAGGTATAAAAACACTACAATGCTTTGACAAACAAAAAGAGGATGAATTGATGGCCCTACTTAAGGAACATAAACAAAACTCCATGCTGAACCTGCGCAGCTGGGTAGATTAGAGTTGAATGTCTGCCTCACAACAAAGGCGGAAAAAACAACTACGCTGGACCCAGGCTAGGTTTTACACTCAAGTAGATAAGCCAGGAAAAATGTTGGTGACAAAGCTGGCTCCTAGGTGCCCTCCCCCCCACATCCCTAAGATTAGGAAAACCAATGGTTCTTTTACCCAAAACCCCAAACTGATCCTACAAGAATTCCATACTTATTATAAGAATGTAGCTAATCAACAAGACTTTGAACTCCTTAAGGGATGAACACAAAGAACTTCTAGAAAAGTAGATAACATTAGCGGAAGTGTTGTTAGCTATTAAGCAGGCTCCAATGGCCCCGACGGATTTATGTCACTGTATTATAAAAAGTTTGCCACACTCTTGGCCACTCTCTGACACAGTTTCAACAATATACAGGGTGGAGCTCCAAAAGATTTGGATTCTAATAGGGCATTTATCAGCCTTATTCCGAAGCATCACAAAGACCACACTGATGTGGCAAACTACCGGCCTATATCTTTAATTATTAATGACTTTAAATTGTTCACTAAAATTTTACCAAATAGGTTGTTGACCTTTTTAGCTGACTTTATCCATTCTGATGAAGTGTGTTTTCTCCCGCACAGGCAAACAGCAGAAAAGGTGAGGAGGATGTTAGACCTTATCTCTCTATTATGCTCCTCATGGGATGTGGAAACACCTAGGACTGGGATGCTTTTATCGCTCGACATCCGCAAGGCATTCAACTCTCTTTCATGGCCCTATCTCTTTTGGGTGTTGGAGAGGTGGAAGTTATCCATCAGGATCAAAATATTCTGGGAATAGAGTGTGGAGTCATAATCATAGTCATAATCATTAGTGTGCGTTATTCGCAGACAATCTGCTTTTATTTATCACTTCCCTGAACACCATTTTGCTGAATTAACTGTCCCTTCTGAATCGATTCATAGAAATTTCAGACCTCATTGTCAACTGTGACAACTCAGAGGCAATAAACGTTAACTTGCCAGAATCAGTTTTCCAGAGCTTACAGTCCCAATACCCTTTCCAATGGCAACAAACTTCACTCTCTTATTTAGGCATTAGATTGACTCCTACCGTCTCTTCCCTTTATAAGGCAATTATTCAGCTGTTCCTGTTCCTGCTCGATAGACTCTTGGAGGAGGTGAGGATGTGGTCGGACGTAGATCTTTTGTGTATAGGGAGGATCACCTTGGTTAAAATGACGGTTCTAGCCAGGTATATTACTTTAGAACCTTGCCCATTCGGCTTCCATTAATTGCTATGCGAAAGTTTCAGTCACAAATTTTTCATTTCATCTGGGGAGCCAAAGGTTGCAGAGTGGCTCGGACCACAATGTATGCACCTAGAGACCTGAGGGGTACGGGAGTCCTGGACTTCAGAAAATATTATGTGACGACACAGCTAGCACAGCTGTGCCAACTCCATAGTAGACATTATAGGCCAGACTGTGTGTCCTTAGAAGCCCTGGCTTGTTCTCCAATTGCAATAGATTCAATGTTCTGGTTACCCCCAAAACATCGCAAAGCTATCTTGTGCCCTACCCTCTCCCATTCCATACATTTATGGCACATGACCTGTAGGGGTTGGCCCCTGCACTCCCCCCACATACCTGCAGCCCCCCTGTTTCGCAATCCCCTCTTCCTACCGGGCAGTCTAGGTTTCACTGGTGGATGAACATGGGCCTTTAGCCTTTAGGGGATTTCTTAGACCACAAAGGGATACGTCCCTCATCATACTTTATACATAGCTTGAAGATGCTCGGTAAACTTTAGTTTACCAAAAATGTATAATTTTTTAACCACTTCAATACCGCGCACTTCCCCCCTTACTGCCCAGGACAATTTTCAGCTTTCAGCGCTGTCACATTTTGAATGATAATTGTGCGGTCATGCAACACTGTGCCCAAACTAAATTTTTATAATTTTCTTCCCACAAATAGAGCTTTATTTTGATAGTATTTTATCACCACTGGGGTTTTTATTTTTTGCTAAACAAACTAAACAAGACCGAAATTTTTGAAAAAAAAAAGTTTTTCTTTGCTCCTGTTATAAAATTTTGTTTTCTTCTTCACTGACAGGCACTGATGAGGCTGCACTGATGGGCACTGATGAGGCGGCACTGATGGGCACTGATGAGTTGGCACTGATAAGGTGGCACTAATGGACACTGGTAGGCAGTTTGATGGGAATTCTAATATGTAGAATTGATGGGCACTGATATGCAGCACTGATGGGCACCGATAGGCAGCACTGATGGACACTGATAGGTGGCACTGATGGGCACTGATTGGCACATTGGTGGGAACTGAGTGGAATTTTTATGGGCACTGACTGACATCTGATGGGAATAGGTTTCAAGCTTTGGTGGGCACCTCTGATGGGGGCTGCACTGATAATCAATGCGCTGATTATCAATGCGCTGATTATCAGCGCAGACACCCCCTCTGATAGGAGAGCCGCCAATCAGCTCTCCCTGTCAGCGTGAACCAAGGGAAGCCGTTTACCAGCACTTCCTGGTCACACACTGTGATCAGCTGTGGTTCTTTACCACGATTGGAGTTGCGGTGCGTCTGAGTGATACACCACACCACTGATCGCCGTGCTGCGTGCCTCCGTGGGCGCATGATTGTGGCTTATTCTGCTTATCATATCACGTCCAGTCAGGATAATGCAACCACCGCTCGGTCTTCATTCTGCTTTAGTGCAGAATCACAGCCCTGACAGTACGCACGTTCAAAAACAAATGTATGCAAGAGACCCCATTGTGGGGATGCGTATCTATTCTATACAAGCTCTTTATCACTCCATCTGATAAATTTTCTTACCAGGTGACGTGGAGAGAGATTTAGGTATGACCTTTGACACGGAGGACTGGTGTTCCTGGAGTACCTGTATTCGCAAAGGTGTACTGAACACTGCTCTGATCGAAGTGGGGTACAAAGTTCATGCCCGGTGGTATCTGGTATCTGTCAGCTTCCTGCTTCAGGGGTTGTGGCACTACCTTACACATATGCTTGTCCGAAAGTTTGCAGTTTTTGGATGAGACTACACTCTTTTGTTTACTCGATAACTATTGTAATTATTATTAAGACACAAGCATAGCCCTGTTAAACAAGCCATTTGAGAATATCCCAAAAAACACACAAAGACTTTGATTTATTTTATGTTTTTAGCGACTAAAATCGCTATTGCATCTGCATGGAAAAGTCCAGTTATTGATCATGCCTTGATAAAGCACAAACTCACCTGGATCCTGCTGAACGAAAAGATTGTGAGTGCCTTGCGGGACAAATAATCGCGTTTTGAAAAAAATTGATCTCCTTTGCTTAGCTATTTGCAGGTACCAGACACGCAGAGTTGACCTAAAGGCTTGAGAGAGTCTGACCCCTGGGTGTTTCTTTCTTTTCTTCCATAGACCTACTATTCTCTTTTCCATTCTCCTCCAGTATCTCTCTATTCTTTGATTTCTCTATATCTTTTTCCATGTACGTGGTACTCCTGGTACTAGTAGAGAGGTCCCTGGACCCAAATACCTGGTCAAACAGATGTTTGGATCTGGCCCTAGGGTGTTACTGGTTTTAAGATTGAAGTATTGCTGTTATATAGAGCTTTTTAAGGACTTTAGGTTTTAAGGACTTTTATATTTTCTACTTGGAAAGGCAACGTTTCTCTCCCAAATAGGGTCCTCCACATCATAGAACTGGTGTGGGTCGGCCTACACCAACTACCTGGACTCTTTATCCAAATAATGGGCAGTCCAACTTTGTTACTTGTTGCCTTATGAGTATCAATGTTGCTGTGTATGTAACATTAGCAAATTACTATTGTTGCTATATTTTGTATTATTTCTTATATATTGGAAAGTAAGAATTAATAAAAACGATTTAAACCGAAAAATTAAGAGAAAACCTCCTCAAAGAGGCAAACATAACAGGTGTTTCATTTTTTTAATTCTATTTAAGACTAAAAAATAGTTTTCTGGCTGGATTTGGACTTTGATTTGGATTGATTTGGACTGAATAGCTATAGTCTTTTTGTATTATAAACAAGACAATGTGTGCACTATTAACACGACATGGATTATACATATTTGTTTCCAGAATTTTATACATATTTATTTAACATTTCTTGTTTTTCATAATTTTTTAAATTGCAGTCATTCAGTAAATTTGTTCCTCAACAAGCAGTACCTCCTCAGTTTATACAGTGATAATATGGCATACAAATTTATGAATACATGAATTCATGATAAATCCTAAAGATGTAAAACCTATACAGGAACTTTCCAGTTATCTTTAATATGTTACTAAGTTTAATGCCTTTTAAAATGTTGCCTTGTGTATCTATCATAAATGTATTAAAAAAATATGCAAAATTAATAAAAATTAAAAAATGTCAGCCTTTAGGTTCATAGCTGTCTAGAATAAAAGAAAAAACATATCCCAGTGTCACTCACTATCTCATGCTTTTTTTTTAGGAAACCAGGTTAAAGGCTCTGGGTAGCTTTGGCTAATATGTCCTTACAAAAGATTACAGAGAATCCTGCCTGAAGTAGACACCTGAATACATTTTTGAGTCAAAATATTTCCATGCTATAATTTCAAAATAATAACTGTTGCTGCCTTAAATTGTTACAAAAGCATTTTACATTTTACCTTTTTCTTAGTACACTAAAATGTCCTAAGGCATGATTGTGACATAACTGGGGCATGTTAGCATTTATAAATGGCTGAAAAACTGGTATACCAACAAAAGTTTAAAGAGTAATTATGTTTTTTAACAATACCCGGTGAAGAAATATACAGTATCTCACAAAAGTGAGTACACCACTCACATTTTTGTAAATATTTTATTATATCTTTTCATGTGACAACACTGAAGAAATGACACTTTGCTACAATGTAAAGTAGTGAGTGTACAGCTTGTATAACAGTGTAAATTTGCTGTCCCCTCAAAATAACTCAACACAAAGCCATTAATATCTAAACCGCTGGCGAAAAAGTGAGTACACCACTAAGTAAAAATGTCCAAATTGGGCCCAAAGTGTCAATATTTTGTGTGACCACCATTATTTTCCAGCACTGCCTTAACCCTCTTGGGCATGGAGTTCACAGAGCTTCAAAGGTTGCCACTGGAGTCCTCTTCCACTCCTCCATGACGGCATCACAGTGCTGGTGGACCTGGAGCTCCTCCACCTTCTGTTTGAGGATGCCCCACAGATGTTCAATAGGGTTTAGGTCTGGAGACATGCTTGGCCATTCCATCACCTTTACCCTCATCTTCTTTAGCAAGGCAGTGGTCGTCTTGGAGGTGTGTTTGGGGTCATCATCATGTTGGAATACTGCCCTGCAGCCCAGTCTCCAAAGGAAGGGGATTATGCACTGCTTTAGTATGTCACAGTACATGCTGGCATTCATGGTTCCTTCAATGAACTGTAGCTCCCCAATGCTGGCAACACTCATGCAGCCCCAGACCATGACACTCCCACCACCATGCTTGAATGTAGGCAAGACACACTTGTCTTTGTACTCCTCACCTGGTTGCCACCACACACGCTTGACACCATCTGACACCATCTGAACCAAATAAGTTTATCTTGGTCTCATCAGACCACGGGACATGGTTCCAGTAATCCATGTCCTTAGTCTACTTGTCTTCAGCAAACTGTTTGTGGGCTTCCTTGCGCATCTTTAGTAGAGACGTCTATCTGGGACGACAGCCATGCAGTTCAATTTGATGCAGTGTGCAGTGTATGGTCTGAGCACTGACAGGCTGGCCGCCCACCCCTTCAACCTCTGCAGCAAAAATATTTACAAAAATGTGAGGGGTGTAATCACTTTTGTGAGATACTGTATATATTTTGTGCAATCATGGAGATCTTTGTGAAATTCTTTAAGTATGGTGACTGTAAGAATTTTGGTAAAGAGCTATTCTATTTAAAGCAAGCCTGTACTAATCTAGAACTTGCTAATCTGTCACTAACATTTAATTGTAAACTCCTCCAGGTGCCTGCAAACAGTTTTATATCTACAGTGCAAATTTTTACTTTTTCTATAAAGTCTGTGCTTGACTTTGTCTCCTTCCAACTCTAGGACCTCTTGACTGGCTAGTGAGGACAATCATCAGAGAGATGGGATTTCAGGAAATGCCAGAAAAGGGAGGTAGCAGGCCAAGTGCTGATTTTTCTCAATGAAGTAAAGATTTTTATATTGGAGCCCCCCAAGACTGGGAACAATCAATATGAAAGTGAGGGCTGCATGTAAGCATTTGGAGGTGCATTTAACTGCTTGCATGTTACAGATTAATCCATAATATTTTTATTATAATACTTGTTCACCCAAAAGGAGAAGTTCCACTTCTTTGCATCCTCCCCACTCCTCTGTATTTGTGGAACTTTTTGGGGGGATTATTGGGGTTATGCGCATTGGGAAACTGGCTGTGAATCTCAAGGCTTCACTGCTGGTTTCCCTTACTTAAGATACCGGCACCTGGACCTGAAGCTGACTGAAGAATCAGCTCAGGTGAGGACAACGCTGGATCCCTAAACAGGTAAGTGTCCTTATATTAAAAGTCAGCAGCTACAGTATTTGTAGCTGTTGACTTTTAATTTTTCTGGGGGAGACTGGAGCTCCTCTTTATTATATTAATATGATATAATTGATAGCGAATAGCATAAAACATTTTGTTACATTGTTTCTAAAAAAAATAAAAGTAAAGACAAGAGGAACATACAGGAGGAGTCATTATCTCTAATGTTCAGTGTCCTTTTATAGACCGACATGGATTTTCTTGCTGTTTGAGGTCTCTTAAAGACATTTCCCCCTACGTCTTATTGCAGTGACAATATTGTCACCAGGACAGCAAGTGTTCAAAAAGGACATAGCAACAAAACTTGGTAGGGATTCAAATCCTCCAGTAAACTCCAAAAAAAGAGTGTATTTACCACTTTTGGGTCACAGAGAGAAGTAAACTGGCAGTGTGTTTTTACCCATTCTCTGTTCTATTCAAAATAGAAAATATTGGTCCAAAAAAGGTTTGGATGCATTTCTACAATATAAACTAAATGGAAAAAAATTATTATGCCCCGTACACACGGTCGGATTTTCCGACGGAAAATGTGTGATAGGACCCTGTTGTTGGAAATTCCGACCGTGTGTAGGCTTCATCACATATTTTCCATCGGATTTTCCGACACACAAAGTTTGAGAGCAGGCTATAAAATTTTCCGATAACAAAATCCGTTGTCGGAATTTCCGATCGTGTGTACACAAATCTGACGCACAAAGTGCCACGCATGCTCAGAATACATAAAGAGATGAAAGCTATTGGCTACTGCCCTGTTTATAGTCCCGACATACGTGTTTTACGTCACCGCGTTCAGAATGATCGGATTTTCCGACAACTTTGTGTGACCGTGTGTATGCAAGACAAGTTTGAGCCAACATCTGTCAGAAAAAATCCTAGGATTTTGTTGTCGGAATGTCCGATCAATGTCCGACCGTGTGTACGGGGCATTAGAATTTATAAGAAATACCAGGGTATGTTAAACCGAAAAGTGTTCCAATTGTCTTTAGGAAACAGGAACAGTGTTTTTATTATAGCAAATTGGACCACATTATTTAAGCTTTTTGCTTTATTTATAGTGTATTTTCACTTTTGCAGCCAACACCTGCTTGATATTGGTTCCATATTTCCATTCACATAGCATAACTTTAACAAAATATAAAACGAATATAAAAATTACAGCTTACCCTTTTAGATGCTTTTTCTGGAAACCCCAGAACAGTCTGGCCACTGGGACTGCTGTGAAAGACTGTATTAGCATTAGTTACATACAGTAAGCAGGTGTTTTGTTTGGTCAGTAGTATTATGCCCCGTACACATGGTCGGATTTTCCGATGGAAAATGTCCGATCGGAGCGCGTTGTCGGAAATTCCGACCGTGTGTGGGCTCCATCGGACATTTTCCATCAGATTTTCCGACACACAAAGTTTGAGAGCAGGATATAAAATTTTCCGACAACAAAATCCATTGTCGGAAATTCCGATCGTGTGTATACAAATCCGACAAAGTGCCACGCATGCTCAGAATAAATAAAGAGATGAAAGCTGCCCCGTTTATAGTCCCAACGTATATGTTTTACGTCACCGCGTTCAGAACGATCAGATTTTCTGACAACTTTGTGTGACCGTGTGTATGCAAGACAAGTTTGAGCCAACATCCGTCGGAAAAAATCCATGGACTTTGTTGTCGGAATGTCCGAACAAAGTCCGACCGTGTGTACGGGGCATAAGACACTTCCTCTCTTCTGCTAGGTACAGATTGAGTCACCTTAGCATATGCCCACCACTCAGGAGAAGCCATGAATTTTATTAGTGAATACAAGGCTTTCTCTTATTGGCCAAGGTGGAGATTGTGATGTCACCCACCATGTCACCCACCTGCCTCTCCACTTTGGCAGAGGAAGCCTTGTATTTATTGATAACAAATACAAGGCTTCCCCTGATATGGGGGGTATGCACAAAGACTTAATCTATATCCAACAGCAGACAGCAAATGTCTCATACTGCTGCCAGAACACAGCACCACTTACTGTATGTAAAGTTGTCCTCATAAGTTTACATACCCTGGCAGAATTTACGATTTCTTGACCATTTTTCAGAGAATATGAATGATAACACAAAAACATTTCTTTCACTCATGGTTAGTGTTTGGCTGAAGCCGTTTATTTTCAATCAACTGTGTTTACTTTTTTTAACCACTTCAATACCAGGCACTTAGACATCTTCCCGCCCAGACCAATTTTCAGCTTTCAGCGCTGTCGCAATTTGAATGACAATTGCGCGGTCATGATACACTGTACCCAAACAATTTTTTTATTATTTTGTTCCCACAAATAGAGTTTTCTTTTGGTGGTATTTGATCACCTCTGCGATTTTTATTTTTTGCGCAACAAATGAAAAAAGACCGAAAATTTTGAAAAAAACAAGTTTTTCTTTGTTTCTGTTAAAATTTTTTGTAAATAAGTAAGTTTTCTTCTTTAATGATGGGCACTGATATGGCTGCACTAATGGGCACTGAAACGGTGGCACTGATGGGCACCGATGAGGTGGCACGAATGAGGTGGCACTGATGGGCACTGATAGGTGTCACCGATGGGCACTGATAGGTGGCACTGGTATGCAGCACTGATGGGCACTCATAGGTGGCACAGATGGGCACTCATAGGCGGCACTGATGGGAACTCGTAGGTGGCATTGATGGGTACTTATGGGTGGCACTGATGGGTACTTATGGGTGGCACTGATAGGTGGCATGGATGGGCATTGATGGGCACTGATAGGTGGGCACTGATGGGCACAGATGGGCACTGACAGGTGGCACTGATGGACACTGATGTGTGGCACTGATGACACTGATTGGTGGCACTGATGCCCTTAAGAGTGGCATTGCTGGGCATCACTGCAATATACTGGTGCCAATCAGTGCCTATTTGTGGGCACTGATTGGCACAGATTGGGCACTGACTGGGCACATTGGGCACATGTGGATGGCCATGGGGTACATACCTGGCCATCCACACGTTGCCCCTCTCCCTGGTGGTCCTAGTGGCGATCGATCCCTGGTGGTCCAGTGTGGTGATCTGAGGGGGGGCTGCACTAATAAACAATCAGCACAGACCCGCCTGTCAGGAGAGCCCCGATCGGCTCTCCTCTACTCGCGTCTGTCAGACGTGAGTGAGGAAAAGCCGATCTACGGCTCTTCCTATTGACATCGTGATCAGCCGTGATTGGACATGGCTGATCACGTGGTAAAGAGCCTCAGACTGACACACCGCTCCACCGATCGCCCCCGCGGGCACGAGGCGGCATGTTATCCTGCTGAACGTCAGGATAACGGAACCACTTCCCGCCCTGGAAGAAGGGGGGCACAGTAGAGGCCACGCTACAGACCACTTTGATCTGTGGCTGCAGCGCTCCCCTCCCACCTCCTCCTCTTGTTTGACACACAGCGCCGGGACCCCTGTGTGTCACATAGCTGGGTCTGTGTGTGTGTTCGGCGGCGCCGTAACAAGGACCCGCCCCCCTAGACTGGCTCATGTGGTAGTAGATTGAATCAGTGTTCCGCCTATCACATGAGCCAGTCTAGGGGGGGCGGGACCTTGTTACGGTGCCGCCGAACACACAGACCCAGCTGTGTGACACACAGCACTGCGGGGGATGTCCGCTGTGTGATCCATCCAGGGCAGGCTATGTTGTGTCTGCATTCATAGGCAAAGTGAGGCTGAAAATATGGTCACAGACAGAGAGGCTGAGATTATGGTCACAGAGGCTGCAATTATGGGCACAGAGGCTGCGATTATGGGCAAAGAGAGAGAGAGGCTGAAATTATGGGCACAGAGAGAGAGGCTGAAATTATGGGTACAGAGAGGCTGCAATTATCGGTACAGAGGCTGCGATTATGGGCACAGAGAGGCTGCAATTATGGGCACAGAGGCTGAGATTATGGGCACAGAGGCTGCAATTATAGGCACAGAGAGAGGCTGAAATTATGGGCACAGAGAGGCTGTGATTATGGGCACAGAGAGGCTGCAATTATGGTCACAGAGGCTATGATTATGGTCACAGAGGCTGCGATTATGGGCACAGAGAGGCTGCGATTATGAGCACAGAGGCTGTGATTATGAACACAGAGAGGCTGCAATTATGGGCACAGAGGCTGCGATTAGTGGCACAGAGGCTGCGATTATGGGCACAGAGAGAGAGGCTGATATTATGGGCACAGAGAGGCTGCGATTATCGGCACAGAGAAAGAGGCTGAAATTATGGGCACAGAGAGGCTGCGATTATGGTCACAGAGGTTATGATTATGGTCACATAGGCTGCAATTATGAGCACAGAGGGGCTGCAATTATGGGCACAGAGAGGCTGCGATTATGGGCACAGAGAGGCTGCAATTATGGGCACAGAAGCTGCAATTATGGGCACAGAGGCTGCGATTATGGGCACAGAGAGAGAGGTTGAGATTATGGGTACAGAGAGGCTGCAATTATGGTCACAGAGGCTGCAATTATGGGCACAGAGAGGCTGCAATTATGGGCACAGAGGCTGCAATTATGCGTACAGAGAGAGAGGCTGAAACTATGGGCACAGAGAGGCTGAGATTATGGGCACAGAGACTGTGATTATGGGCACAGAGAGAGAGGCTGAAACTATGGGCACAGAGAGACTGCGATTATGGTCACAGAGGCTGCGATTATGGTCACAAAGGCTGTGATTATGGGCACAGTGAGGCTGCAATTATGGGCACAGTGAGGCTGCAATTATGGGCACAGTGAGGCTGCAATTATGGGCATAGTGAGGCAGCATTGATGGGCACAGCAGTAGGCTGCATTTGATGGGCGCTGGTGAGACTGCATCGATCTCTTGTATCATGTCTGCAGTCTCTGAGGGGAGTTTACTTAATTAGCAATGGTATTGGTAATGTGCAGGAGGAAGGGGGTTAATGCCCTGTCTCTGATGCATTGGTATAGATCCCATCGTCTGTAGGCGCTGTAGCTTTTCACGGGGGGGGGGCGCAGTTTTTCATCTTCACCCTGGGCACCGGATGACCTTGTCCCGGCACTGATTAAAGGTAACCTTCTGTGATCTGTCTGCTTGTAATTAGTGTGTGTGTATAAAAGGTCAGTGAGTTTCTGGACTCCTGACAATCCCTTGCATCTTTCATCCAGTGCTGCACTGATTTTTCTGGATTCTGAGTCATGGGGAAAGCAAAAGAATTGTCAAAGGATCTCCGGGAAAAGGTAGTTGAACTGTATAAAACAGGAAAGGGATATAAAAAGATATCCAAGGACTTGAGACTGCCAATTAGCAGTGTTTAAACTCCAATCAAGAAGTGGAAAATGAGGGGTTCTGTTGAAAACAAACCACGGTCAGGTAGACCAACTAAAATTCCAGCCACAAATGCCAGGAAAATTGTTCAGGATGCAAAGAAAAACCCACAAAAAACTTCAGCTGACATACAGGACTCTCTGAAAACGTGTGGTGTGGCTGTTTCCAGATGCACAATAAGGAGGCACTTGAAGAAAGATGGGCTGCACGGTCCAGTTGCCAGAAGAAAGCCATTGCCACAAAGTATGCCGCAAATGCCACAAAGTATGTCGCTTACAATACACCAAACAGCACAGAGACAAGCCTCAAACCTTCTGGCACAAAGTGATGAGACCAAAATTGAGCTTTTTGGCAACAACCATAAACACTACATTTGAAGAGGAATCAACAAGGTCTATGATGAAAGGTACACCATTCCTACTGTAAAACACGGAGATGGGTCGCTGATGTTTTGGGGATGTGTGAGCTACAAAGGCACAGGAAATTTGACGTACTTGGACATTCCCATGTGACAATGATCCAAAACCTGTCAATGGCTACAGCAATATAAAGTAAAGGTTCTGGAGTGACCATCTCAGTCTCCTGACTTCAATATCATGGAGCCACTCTGGGAGATCCCAAACGTGCAGTTCATGCAAGACAGCCCAAGGATTGACAGGAGGCTTTTTGCCAAGAGGAATGGGCAGCATTACCATCTGAGAAGATAAAGAGCCTCATCCACAAATGCCACAAAAGAATTCAAGCTGTCATTGATGTTAAAGGGGACAATACACGGTATTAAGAACTGGAGTATGTAAACTTTTGATCATGGTCATTTATGTAGTTTCTATTGTGATTATGATTTAAAAAGAGTAAACACAGTTGATTGATAATAAATGGCTTTAGCCAAACACTACCCATGAGTGAAAGAAAAGTTTTTGTGTTATCATTCATAGTCTCTGAAAAATGGCCAAGAAATTATAAATTCTGCCAGGGTATGTAAACTCATGTGCACAACTGTAGCTAATGCTGCTACAGTATATTATAGTAGCCTCAATATCCTGACTGTTTTGGCATGGATATAATTCACCTGTGCCAGTTTGGCCCAAACAAACTATTTAAATTGATAGTAAAGCTGAAATTCTACTTTAAGAATACTTGACTTATTCCAGGTAGAAAAACAAGACAATTGTATTCCTGTCTTTTATCCTTAACAAGGATCATGCAAATATACCTATGAAGTCTAGTATAAAGCTGGCCCTACTATAAGCACTTTCTCACATTTTTGTGACTTGAGAAACACATGTGTATAATGCATTTTTTTTGCCATGGGAAAAAAATGTTTGGGCCAATTTAGTGCACACAAACTATTTGAAGTGATACATTAAAAAGAGTTTAATATTAAAATAAAATGTTGTTATTAATTTAAATGTCTAGCTTGGACACACATCTCCTAGCTTCAAAGTCTCCTCATAGGTCATCGAGGCTGCCTTTCACATTTCACAATAAAGAACTGAAAGGTGAGTAAAGAAGGCGGGGTGAGGCACAGCCAAACTTGACTTAACAGAAAAGTTGAGATTTGTGCATCACTTTATCTGTCCTTATTTCTGGATTTGCTGATCCTTTTGACATACCTCACTGAAGCTAACCTTCTTAATGTAACAAATCAAATCATCTTCACAGTTTCAGATTACATTTCTCAGGCTTTCAACAGGTTCCCTTTAAGCAACCTGATCAGGTTTGCAGCCTATTCAATTTAGTACATCCAAAGTTATGAATAATTGTTTCTCATAGTAAAGTATAATTGTATTGGTTTCATGATATCAATAAAAATTCCTGTTCAATTTGTACTGGTAGCTGAAGCATGAATACCATAATGGTATGATCATGCTCACACATTGAGACAAATGGAAATATATCTAGCAATTTGGAAAAAGTATGGTTGATGGATTTAGAAAATTGACACAATTAGGCAAGTTGTTACGCCCACTACTTCAACTGTTTTCTGCACTGAATAAATCCATGAACACAATTGTCTAAATAAAAAAAAATAATAGATATAAAATTTCTTACATCTGAATTCTGACAATCAAGGCAGTTAACATAATAATGAATAATGCAAAAGGATATAAGACTAATTTACTAATCATCTCCACAGGTCTCAACTAAAGCGGAATATTATTAAGTATAAGCAAGAAGGAGAAGAGTTTCATTATCATTTGTAACTGTGAAAGATCTATTTAATTTGTAGAACCCTGCTGCCTTAAGTACTTGCTATTATTCACATATCGTATAGTTGAAAATAATACACTGTTTAATTGTCTATTGAAATTACACAATAAAATTATAACAAAAATATAAAGACTTAACTTAGACTGACTCATTTTAATTTGCACTTGATATGACAGCATGATTTAACTATGAATGAACAACCCTTTTATCATGGCTGCATGTTTAGGTCCTCAGATAAGTAGTTTTTGTTAAGATATTCTGAGCGTGTTAAAGTTTTGGACAAAGAGCATTTGCTGCATTGTGTTATGGTTCCTAGATGTTTTTGTGTAATTCTGGCATTATACTGTACTACAGTCAATACATGATACTATAGTTTTCTTCATGATAATCTTTGTTGCAGCACTTTATTTTTTTAACGTTATGAGTTATGACATTGGGTTGAGTCAAAGGGTTAAGTTTAAGGGGGGGTGACTCAAATTATGAAATAATAATAAGGAATACAGTATACAGAGCTTAAGATAGAACAAGTCCATAGACGGGTAACAAAAATGGTGAAAGGTGTGGGGAATAAAACATATCAAAAGCGACCTCAGGAACTTAATATATACAGTCTGGTGGAAAGGAGGGAAAGGGGAGACATGATTGAAACCTGTAAATACATCAAGGGGATGAATAAGGTTCAGGAAGGCAGTCTTTTCAATATGAAACCAAAATCAAGAACGCATGACCTCCAACTAACTTTAAAAACTAAGTTCAAAACAAATTATAGAAAGTATTATTTTACTGAAAGGGTAGTTGATGATTGGAATAAACTACCAACAGAGGTAGTGAGACAGTCAACAGTAAATGGCTTCGGGGCGTGGCTTAGCAAGACATGGAGTAGGACGCATAGTCTCTGAGCTCTGTCCATTACTCAGGTAATAATCTCATCCTACAATCCTGTGATACCCTAACCTGCTTTAGGACACTATCGGGGGATTCCTAATCATCTGCTGACACCGCTGACATGTCACCGACGATGGCTCAGAAGTCCGCCGCGGATAAGCTAGAACAATACCGCCACGCTGAGAAGGACGGAGCTAAGGAAGATGGCGGCGCCTCACATGAGGAGAGAAACCCAGCAAGTGACACCGACAGACTCCTCGAGGCGATAACATTCTGCAGAACCTCTCTGGCCGCTCAGGTGGAGGAGGTCAAGGTGGATATTTCACTCCTCAGACAGGATCTCCAGAAGCTCCGTGATAGAGTGACAACAGCAGAGGTCCGCCTGGGGGTTGTGGAAGATGCCCTCCTGCCACTGCAAGTGGGGACCGATCGCATGCAACTCCAAATCAATCAACTATTTGCAAAGCAGGACGATATGGAGAAGTGATTGAGGAGGTGCAATCTCCGTTTTATCGGGCTCCCTGAGGGGGCAGAAGGTAAGGACCTCACTACCTTCCTTGAACACTTGTTGGTCACTACATATGGGCGAGAGGCCTTCTCCCTGCTGCTGACGGTGGAGAGAGCACACCGTATGCCGGTTAAACCCCCTCCCCCAGGAGCCCCCCTCGCACGTTCATAGCGAAGCTCCTTAAATACAAGGACAGGGATGCCGCCCTGCGCCTTGCCAGGGAGAAGGGTAACATTCCTTTTGGCAATGAGAAGGTAGCGATTTTTCCTGACTTTTCGGCGGAGGTACAGTGCCGCTGCCAGGGATTTAATGAAGCAAAAATATGCTTGAGGATCAAACACCTAAAATACTCCATGTTGTTCCCTGCACGTCTAAGAATAGAGAGTGATGGCCACGTTCTCTTTTTCGAAGACTCTGAAGCAGTTATAACATGGCTGGAGAGGCAAGATGCCCCATCACGGGCAGAAAACTGAAATTTACCCTCTCAATTTGTTGGGTCTTTTGCCTCACACGTGTCTCTTTCCCGCCTGGCGGTTGGTGAGCATTAAACGATGCTTGGTCATGTATCTACATGGAGATCCCTTATTTTTTACACCCTCATTGCTTTTCTCTTCGGTCGGCTGGTGGATCCTGTCTGCACATTTTGTGGTGTCCTCCTCCCTTTTGTGGACAGGGTCATCGTGAATGGACTTGGACGGGACATATTTGCTGGCCGCATATGGACAACAACACGAGCCGCCTTAAAAGATCCTAGCCACATAACAGGTAGTTCCTCACCAACTTTCCCTTGATGTGTCCTCCCAATCTCTATCCTCAGGATCACAGATCACGTTATCCCTTTTTTTTCAATTTTTTCTTCTTTTTCTCTTTCTTTTTTACTTTTACTGAGCCACAGCAGTCCTACTACTTACATGTATAGTGCAAGATAACAGAGATGCCTGTGTTATGTTACCAGCACTCGATCCTACAGTTTTCCAAGACATCTCTTTTCATCATAACTTTAATTTTTGCTATTCTCACCGGATCCACAGGTTTTCTCCTGGATGATTGTTCTAACAAAGTTTGGGATAATGCCCGCATCAGTTGGGGTGGGTGCAGGGTGGGGGGGGTTTCTTTTTTTGATATATGGCAATACAGATGTTATGGTGCTATTTCAAATGTTGCATAGATGTGTGCTTTCAGTCTCAATTTTACTTGAAATCTGCTGGATCCCTTTGGCGCCGACACCTAGAGACCTCTGCTTGGGCCCCCTTGGCCCATGGGAGCTTGGGGGTCGGTTGGATTCACTGTCTGCATGTACTTCCTCTCCAACATGATGTCCATTAAATTTCTCATTTGGAATGTGAGAGGCCTAAGAAACAAGATCAAGAGGTCAGCAGCTCTGTCTTTCCTTAAAAAACAACGGGCAGATGTCACAGTATTGGATGAGACACATGTGGAGGGGAGGTTGCAGCAGGCCCTCCGCCGTCCGTGGGTCGGGTGGGCATATCATTCAACCCACACGTTCTATGCACGGGGAGTCTCTGTTTTGGTGGCCAAATCCATACATTTTGAACTGTGTGATATCTTGACTGACTCCCAAGGGAGATATGTCTTTTTAAGTGCCAAATTTTATGGTGAGCCGTTTCACTTATTAGCTTGTTATATTCCTCCACCATTTTGCACAGAGGTCATTACAGAGGGGTTTGCATTTATGTCTCGCTTCCCTTCAGCACCAGCTGTCTGCTTGGGAGATTTTAATAATGTCATGGATCCCAGCCTAGACAGAACCAGAGTGGGGGCGTCACCCTCTGGGAACATACACCAAACCAGATTCTCCAAATTAATGTCAACTTTTAATTTGCTTGATACATGGAGCTACAAATATCCACATGGCCTAGCATATTCATATTTTTCATCCACACACAACTCGTTATCCCGCATAGGTTTCATCATGATTTCTCACACACTTGCATTACATTTGAAAGAGGCGGCATTTTGCCCTAGACTCCTTTCAGATCACAGTCCTTACTGGATCATTATCTCTACTCCAACAATTAGACCATCCCGCTCCTGGCGCCTAAATCCATTCTGGTTATCGTTGCTACCGGAGGAGATGACGAACTGGTAAACACGTGGAAACAGTACTTTTTGCAAAATGAACAGTCTGTTTCCCCACTGGTAGTCTGTGAAATGTTTAAAGTACATGTACGATCCACTATGATCTCCCACATCAATAAGCTGAAGGCTGATTCCGCCGTTGCCATTGACAAAGCGATGGCGGAGTTGTCCTCTTCTGAACACGCATATACCCAAAACCCAACACCAGCACTAGCTGCATCGCTCAAATTACAAAATAGAGTGGTGAATCAGCCCCAGTATGGGAAGGCCAGACAAAGACTCTTCTTTTCCAGACAAAAACTATTCGAGCATGGTGAGTCAGCGGGCAAGTTACTAGCATATCTAGTACACAATGAAGACAGACCACCGGTGGTAATCTCCCTACATGGAGATGACGGTATATTGATTACAGACCCCCCCAAAGTCACTGCCTAATTTAGAGATTTTTTTACTGAGTTATATAAGTCTAGAACCCCTAACGAGGGTGACTCGATGAACCCCTTCTTAGAGAATATTCCCTTCCCACGTCTTACGGAAGACCAAATTTTGATGCTTGAAGCCCCTCTCACGACTGATGAAATTACTGAAGCTCTAGCGGGGTTTGCCAGATCTAAATCCCCGGGGTCAGACGGCCTGCCAGTAGAATTCTACCTTCAATACAGTGAACTACTCATACCTAAACTACTGGCCTTATATAATTATGCTTTGGAAACCTTTGCGTTACCCCCCTCCTTGAGAGAGGCGACTATAGTCTTAATACCCAAGCCAGGTAAAGACCCCAGACAACCTTCCTCCTACAGGCCTATCTCCCTTCTCCAGGTAGACATTAAAGTCCTAGCCAAAGTCCTCGCCAACCATATTAAACAGATTATCCTTTCTTTAATACGGACCAAGCGGGCTTTATGCCAGGCCGTAATACATCATTTAACTTGCGGAGACTGTACATTAACCATCAGGCCTTACATGATGGAGCAGTGATAGTAGCTTTGGCTACCGCTAAAGCATTCGATTCAGTGGAATGGAGGTACCTATGGAAATGCTTGGAATGCTACGGGTTTGGTCCCAAAATCATTAAATGGATTCAATTACTCTACCAAGACCCACAAGCTAGGGTGGTGGCAAACGGATGGCCCTCTCCTGTGTTTGGCTTGTCACGTGGCACGAGACAGGGATGCCCGTTGTCCCCATTGCTATATGCACCCGCGGCGGAACCCCTTGCAATTTCCATATGGGAAAACCCAGAGATTAGAGGTCTTGGAGTGGGGGACCTCATCGAAAAAATCAGCATGTATGCTGATGACACTCTGTTATACTTAGCTGATTCAGGTCCCTCACTCCAGACTGCATTGAATACAACAGAATTCTTTGGTACATTCTCTGGACTTAAAATTAATTGGGAAAAATCGCAAATCTTACCCTTAGACAGCTTTTCACCTCCAGAGGCCCAAGCACATCTTCCGTTACAAAGAGTATCCCTCATTAAATACCTTGGGGTACTTGTAACTAGAACTACAGCTGAATACACTCACCTTAATGAAGAACCTTTATTCAATTTGATTAAGGCTAAAACACAGACCTGGGCCTGCTTGCCACTAGGTGTCTGGGGGGCGCATCAACCTAATAAAAATGGTGCTGTTACCCAAAATACTGCATGTCCTCTGGCACACCCCGGTCTATCTACCTTTGAAGTATTTCAAGATTATGGAATCTTTTCTAAAAACATTTGTTTGGGGATCCTCCAGACATAAATTGGCCTGGAGAATTCTGCAAAACCCCACTGACCTAGGTGGTACGGCAGTACCAGAACTCATTTGCTACTATATCGCTTCCCAGCTATCCCAATTGTATCACATTGACAAAACTGACAGGGAAAGATTCTACACCTTACTGTGTCTGAACAAGACAAAATACGCCTCAGACCCCCTCTGCTCAATAGCGGTAGGGGCGGCTGGCGCTGTACACAAGGGCGACAGTAAATCTTTGCTCTATCAATACAGACGTATCTGGGACATAAACAAACTAGAGATTCTCCACATCAATGACTATACCCCATTATGGCATAATAAAACCATACCACATCTGCTACAAATCCCAGATCCTGGGAATCTAGGAGTATATTATACATACATCACCTGATCTTGAATGGAGCACTAAAACAGTTTGATGTCCTACGCACTGAATTCACACTCCCAAACTTTATGTTTTTCCGGTTTCTCCAGATTCGCCATGCCATGCAGTCTCAGTTCCCCCAGATCCCCCCACAACCAGTTTTCAATAATCTTGTGGCAGTGATCAAGGGCACAGATCCCCAAAAATTTATCACAACTTTTTACAACATGCTCATCACACCACCATCCACTAAAATTGCCTACTTCCTCAAGTCTCACTGGGAGAGGGAGGTGGGTCAAATGGAAGATGAAGAATGGACTGAGGCGTTAGATACCTGTAAAGTAGTGTCCCCTAAACTATCAGATAGGCTGTCTCAAATTTTTATCCTACATCGAGCTTATCTCACTCATCTTAGGATTGCTAGATACAGGAGAGACAGCCCCCCTACTTGTCACCTCTGCCTCAAAGAACAAGACACTTTCTTTCATCTTATCTGGACATGCCCTCTGATACAGGGATTTTGGAAACAGGTAGTGGACTTTCTTCATGACACCATGGGTTCCCCACTCACCTTGAACCCAAAGCCATGTATACTGGGGATATTCCCAGAACAAGACATTGATAAATATTCCAAAATATTCCTCCACAAAACCTTATTTTCAGCCAAAAAAAATTGGCCAGACATTGGATGAGGCCATCTCCCCCCACTTTAACAAATTGGAAGACGGATTTCAATAGTTACCTACCATATAAAAATTATAAAAACAGGGGATGCCCTGCAAAATATGAAAAAATCGGGGACAGGTGGCTCTCGGAGTCTGACACATGTACTGACCCAATATCATAACCTCTTTTTGAGTTGGAAAACTACCAACTAAGACCATTGTATCGTACTGACTCTGCACACACTGTAAACCTTATAAGCACCACTTCTATAATACGATTAGTTATGTTATGTGATTTATGCATATTGTTGCACCCCTTTGCTTTCTTCTTTTTGTATAAATGTGCCATTGTATTGCCACAAAGTACCATGCGTGTATAAACTCTGTATATTGTTCAATAAAACAAGTTTTGAATTAAAAAAAAAACAGTAAATGGCTTCAAATATGTTTGGGATAAACATAGATCTATAGTCAGACAACAAGGTGTTGCCTTATGAGTTCATGTGAAATCTCCATTAGTAGCTGTAAAATATTGTAATTATGAATATATTTAATTTAGCTTGCATCTATGTAGGGCATATAACATAGCTTCACAGAAGTGTCTGTTAGATGATTTTTACCCTTTTGCTGTACAGTTAGATAGACTGCTGTGTATTAGTATAGGCCTACTTTACTATATACCAATACATTTTTGTTATTGTATTAAAGCTTTCACTCATGGTCAAAGAACTCTCATTTAACCTAAATCATATCTGAGAGATATTAAATCTTAAATATAGTAAACGGGTAACATAATTGGTGACGAACGAAGTTGAGGACCAGGACTGAAAGTATTTAATATATACAGAGATATGTGTAATGCAGATTTAGGTTATTGGGCTTGATTTTAAACTGAGTCAGTTTTTCCAGCAGTTTGGAGGTCACAGCATCTGTACCTAAGGAAAAATATAGGTAAAGGTTTTTAATAGTGGGTATTAGATTACCTCTAAAAAGGAGGGAGGATACACCACATATTTTGTTTTGTTTAATATCCTGTGATTATGGTGAAAAAATATATTGAATGAACCATTAAAAAACGCTTACTTAAATGGAGAGGATATATTATTGAGTGGGAAAAATTTGTTTTCATTTGTTTGTGCTTACCAAGCATGGTTTCTCTTTAATCATTGTGTGAGTTTTCTTTATGGTGAGTACATATATGTTTTATTGGAAAGACACTGAATGAGTGTGGTCTTTGGTGGTCTGTCGAAAAAGGCTTCTTCAGGTTTTTGGTTTTTAGTTAGATTTTGTGTCCACTGAAGGCATTGTATTTGTGTAGGACATTGAAACTGAGTTACAAGAGAGTGGTTTGTTCTAATTGTTTTTTTGTTTTTTTTTTAAGTTTTTTTTTTTGCTATGGGAATTTACAAGCAGTTATATTCTCATTGTTGTCAGTTAAAGTACCAAACTGTGGAAGTCTAGTTATTGAATCTAATATCTAATAGCAATTAAAGAGTGTAAAATAAGGTGCATTTAGCATAGTGTATTATACTTTAACATTTTTTTAAGAATAAACCCTACCAATAATTTGATAAGTTGAATTTGTGGTAGATTTTTTTTGTGTTAAACCGAACTATTGTTCAGCACGTCTCCTCTATCTTTTGTTTCTTGGGTGTAAACTCTATTCTCTGAAGATACTAGTGTTATTTTAATGTTTGTGTGTCCACTCTTGTGCATATTCTAAGTGGTAGACTACTGTGTCAGAAGTCTGTTCTGTGGTGTATTGTTGTATCGTCACTGAACTTGTACATCATGGAGAAATTGATGGCCAGGATTGCTAAAGGTAAAAATAGCTCTGAAATAATAAGAGCAATGGAGAAATCTAAAAGCCCATGGCACCAGGCACAAGAGTATGTAAATATAAAGCTTACAGAGAAAAAATACAGCAAACGTGAGGGTAAGACTGCACTAATTTTTGCGGCTTGCTGGTTGGCTAACAATTACAGACATTTTTTGTTCCAAAACATATCTGTCAAGGAGGATCTAGAAATAGCCAAAGTAATATCAGTACTCTAATGCAGCTTACACATGGTCGGATTTTTTGGACAGGAAATGTTCGATGGTAGCTTGTTGTCGCAAATTCCAACCGTGTATAGGCTCCATCGGACATTTTCTGTCAGAATTTCCAACAAACAAAATTTGAGATCTGGATCTCAAATTTTCCCACAACAAAATCCGTTGTTGTAAATTGCGATCGTGTGTACACAATTCCAAAGCACAAAGTTCCACACATGCTCAGAATCAAGCAGAAGAGCCGCACTGGCTACTGAACTTCATTTTTCTCAGCTTGTCATAGGTGTTGTACGTCACCGCGTTCTTGGCGATCGGAATTTCCGACAAGAGTTGTGTGACCGTGTGTATGCAAGACAAGTTTGAGCCAACATTTGTCGGAAAAAAAACATGGATATTGTTGTCGGAATGTGCGATCGTGTGTATGCGGCATAAGAGTTTCTATGACAAATTTGAATGCTAGCCACCAGCAACCAAACTGTGCCTATCACAGTTTCGGAGGCCATGGAATGCCCAGGTGACACAACCCCCCCCCCCAAATGACCCAATTTTGGAAAGTAGACACCCCAAGCTATTTGCTGAGAGGCATGGTGAGTATTTTGCAGCTCTCATTTGTTTTTGAAAATGAAGAAAGACAAGAAAAAACATTTTTTTTTTGTTTTTTTCAATTTTCAAAACTTTGTGACAGAAAGTGAGGTCTGCAAAATACTCACTATACCTCTCAGCAAATAGCTTGGGGTGTCTACTTTCCAAAATGGGGTCATTTGGGGGGGGGTTTGTGCCACCTGGACATTCCATGGCCTCCGAAACTGTGATAGGCAGTGAAGAGTGAAATCAAAAATTTACGCCCTTAGAAAGCCTGAAGGTGGTGCTTGGTTTTCGGGGTCCCGTACGCGGCTAGGCTCCCAAAAAGTCTCACACATGTGGTATCCCCATACTCAGGAGAAGCAGCAGAATGTATTTTGGGGTGTAATTTCACATATTCCCATGGCATGTTTGAGCAATATATCATTTAGTGACAACTTTGTGCAAAAAAAAAAAAATTTGTCTCTTTTCCGCAACTTGTGTCACAATATAAAATATTCCATGGACTCGACATGACTCTCAGCAAATAGCTTGGGGTGTCTACTTTCCAAAATGGGGTCAAATGGGGGGGGGGTTTGAACTGTCCTGGCATTTTATGCACAACATTTAGAAGCTTATGTCACACATCACCCACTCTTCTAAGCACTTGAAGAAAAAGCCCTTTCTGACACTTTTTGTTTACATGAAAAAAATTTTTTTTTTGCAAAAGAAAAGAAAATTACTTTGAATCCCCAAACATTATATATTTTTTTAAAGCAAATGCCCTACAGATTAAAATGGTGGGTGTTTCATTTTTTTTTTCACACAGTTTTTGCGCAGCGATTTCTCAAAAAGCATTTGTTGGGGAAAAAACACACTTTTTTAAATTTTAATGCACTAAAACACACTATATTGCCCAAATGTTTGATGAAATAAAAAAGATGATCTTAGGCCGAGTACATGGATACCAAACATGACATGCTTTAAAATTGCGCACAAACGTGCAGTGGCGACAAACTAAATACATTTTTAAAAGCCTTTAAAAGCCTTTACAGGTTACCACTTTAGATTTACTGAGGAGGTCTACTGCTAAAATTACTGCCCTCGATCTGACGTTCGCAGTGACACCTCACATGCATGGTGCAATTGCTGTTTACATTTGACGCCAGACCGACGCTTGCGTTCGCCTTTGCGCGAGAGCAGGGGAGGACAGGGGTGCTTTTTTTTTTTTTTCTTTATTATTTTTCTGCTTTTTTATCTTATTTTTAAACTGTTCCTTTCATTTTTTTAATCATTTTTATTGTTATCTCAGGGAATGTAAATATCCCCTATGATAGCAATAAGTAGTGACAGGTACTCTTTTTTGAAAAAATTGGGGTCTATTAGACCCTAGATCTCTCCTCTGCCCTCAAAGCATCTGACCACACCAAGATCGGTGTGATAAAATGCTTTCCCAATTTCCCAATGGCGCTGTTTACATCCGGCGAAGTCATGAAATGTTCGTAGCTTCCAGTTTCTTAGGCCATAGAGATGTTTGGAGCCACTCTGGTCTCTGATCAGCTCTATGGTCAGCTGGGTGAATCACCGGCTGCATTCTCAGGTTCCCTGTTGAGATAGGAGAGCCAGAGAAAAACACGGAAGACGGTGAGGGGGGGCATTCCCTCCCACTGCTTGTAAAAGCAGTCTAGAGGCTAATTAGCTGCTAGGATTGCTTTTACATGAAAGCCGACCGCTGGCTGAAAAGAATGATACCAAGATGATACCTAAACCTGCAGGCATCATTCTGGTATAACCACTCAAAGTCGTGAATGGCGTACCTGAAGACAAAAAAATGGTTAACAATAAAACACAGTAAACGGTAAAGTATAAAAAATTGCATACCTGAAAAGCAAACATGATAAAACATAATAACAATAAAACATTGCAGAATAGAATACAGTAAAAAAGAGCAGAACAATAGAGAGAAAATAGAGAGAGAGCAATAAAACGACAACTATTTTTTTTTTATTTTATATATATATATATATATTTTTTTACACTTTTTTTTGTAACTAACTATTATAACTGTAACCGGTTCCAGGTTTGGGTCTCTCAAAATGCGATGGTATCTTGGGAGACCCTGTGAAAGTGTGCCTAGTCTGTGCAATGCTGTAACCTACTCAACTAGTGAATGGTAGCGTTAAAAACATTCACCAATGCAAAGACCAGGATTGTCAGGACAGGAGGGACAATAATAGTGGGTGTCACGCCTATATCCGCGCTTGCTGTAGACACGACATCTTTTTTCGGGGGGGGTTCGTTGGGTAGGGGTACTCGGGAGGACATAAAGAAAATGCCTCTCATGCAGCCGACTGCATTTGGTTGGGGATGTGAATGGGGGAAGTACGGCGCTGCAGAAGTGGTGGGTTCCCAATTAGGATTGGCGAATGCAGCAGGAAGGGCACTATGGGCACGACGGACCTGTGTTTGTCTTCTTCTTGGTGGCAGCAGGACACTACTTGTGCTTGCCACCTCACCAGCTTGAACTGCATTAATGGGACTCGCCACATCACCAAGTGTTACTGCAGTGCTAGTTTGACTACGACTGGGGTGTACTAGGCCGCTGGTGCTTGCCAGTTCACCAAAACGTTACAAAAAAAACTGTTAGCGATCGCAGGGATCAGGCCTGACTCTGCAAACGCTGCAGTTATGCGTTTAGTGTTTTGTAAGTGACAGTGATCGATCGATACTGCACTTGAGTGGGCTGGGCTGGGCCGGGCGGAGGGGCAAAACGCAGGTGCTAGCAGGTATCTGGGCTGATCCCGCTAACACTGCGTTTTTGGGAACCCTAAACTGCTGGGGACGCTAGTATAGATCTGATCGGATCAGATATTGACCCGTACAGATACTATACCACTAAGGGAGGCATATGCTGCGTGCGTGGGTGTTAGCGGTACTGGCGCTAATCTGACGCTGCCTGGGGCGACGTATATCACCGCCGGGTGATCAGGGGGCTAAACCTTTATTCGGTAATAAACGGCGGGTGCCCTGACACTATAGAAAATAAACAAACTAACCAGCGTCACCCGTAACAGTTATATGGTGATCAGTGGTGAAAGGGTTAACTAGGGGGCAATCAAGGGGTTAAAACATTTATTAGGTAGTATATGGGGGTCCCTGTCGCTATAAAATGCTGACGACTAACCTAAATATTTTCCTCCCTAACTAGCGTCACCAGCGACACTAATACAACGATCAGAAAAATGATCGTTTAGTGACACTGGCGACGGGGGGTGATTAAGGGGTTAAAACTTTATTAGGGGGGCGTTAGGGGGGTATCCTAGACCTAAAGGGGGCTAACAGTAACTGCCCTAACACAGTAACTGTCACAAACTGACACCATGCAGTAATCAGAAAAAAAAAAAAAAACTGCTTGGTGTCAGTGTGACAGGGGGGGAGGGGTGATCGGGGGGGATCGGGGGGTAATCGGGGGGGGATCGGGGGTGTAATGTATGCCTGGCGTGTTCTACTGTATGTGTGTGTTTGTGTAACTCACATTGCAGTCTTCTCTCTTCGGCGCCGGAACGGAAAATACAGAGCCGAGGAGAGATGACATCATTTCCTTTGCTGCTGTTTAGCATACAGCAGCAAAGGAATGATTTGATTAGCCAGCGGCGATCGCGAGGGGGGGGCACAAACGGTTGGTCTCCCCCTCATCTCTGATCGCCGCTGGTCAGAAGCGGACTGCCTCGGGCACCGGGGGGGTCCGATCGCGTATATGTACGTGATTCTGCCTGCCCGTGCCACCTTGCCAACGTACATCGGCGTGAGGCGGTCCTTAAGTGGTTAACAAAATACAGATTCAATGCTTTTTAACAATTTAAAGAGAAAGGGGTATCACAAATCTCATTTTGAGGCAGCATTAAATCTGTACTTTTTTTTTAAATTTTCTTTTAAAATTTTCTTTTAAAATTAATTAATTAATGTCTTTTTCTTTTAACCACTTCAATACCAGGTACTTAGACACCTTCCCGCCCAGGCCAATTTTCAGCTTTCAGCGCTGTCACAATTTGAATGATAATTGCGCGGTCATACAACACTGTACTCAAACAATTTTTTTATCATTTTGTTCCACAAATAGAGCTTTCTTTTGGTGGTATTTGATCACCTCTGCGCAACAAATAAAAAAAGACCAAACATTTTTTAAAAAAACAAGTTTTTCTTTGTTTCTGTTAAAAATTTTTGTAAATAGTTTTCTTCTTCAATGATGAGCACTGATATGGCTGCACTGACGGGCACTGATACAGCGGCACTGATGGGCACCGATGAGGTGGCACCAATGAGGTGGCACTGATGAGGTGGCACTGACGGGCACTGATGATGGGCACAGATAGGCGGCACTGATGGGCACTGATAGGTGGCACTGATGGGCACTGGTATGTGGCACTGATGGGCACTCATAGGTGGCACCGATGGGCACTCATAGGCGGCACTGATGGGCACTCATAGGTGGCATTGATGGGTACTTATGGGTGGCACTGATAGGTACTTATGGGTGGCACTGATAGGTGGCACGGATGGGCATGGATGGGCACTGACAGATGGCACCGATGGAAACTGAAGGGTGGCACTGGTATGCGGCACTGATGGGCACTCATAGGTGGCACCGATGGGCACTCATAGGTGGCACTGATGGGCACTCGTAGGTGGCATTGATGGGTACTTATGGGTGGCACTGATGGTACTTATGGGTGGCACTGATAGGTGGCATGGATGGGCACTGATAGGTGGGCACTGATGGGCACGGATGGGCACTGACAGGTGGCACCGATGGACACTGATGGGTGGCACTGATGACACTGATTGGTGGCACTGATGCTCCTAAGGTTGGCATTGCAGGGCATCTAGGCAATATTATGGTGCCAATCAGTGCCCATTTGTGGGCACTGATTGGCATAGATTGGGCACTGACTGGGCACATTGGGCACATGTGGATGGTCATGGGGTACATACCTGGCCATCCACACGTTGCCCCTTCCCTGGTGGTCCTAGTGGTGATCCCTGGTGGTCCAGTGTGGTGATTTGAGGGGGGCTGTGCTGATAAATAATCAGCACGGACCCCCCCTGCCAGGAGAGCTGCCAATAGGCTCTCCTCTACTCGTGTCTGTCAGACGCGAGTGAGGAAAAGCCGATCAACGGCTCTTCCTATTGACATCGTGATCAGCCGTGATTGGACACGGCTGATCACGTGGTAAAGAGCCTCCACTGGAGGCTCTTTACCAAGATCGGTGGAGTGGTGTGTCAGACTAACACACCGCTCCACCGATCACCGCGATGCGCGCCCCCGCGCATGACGCCCAGTCAGGATAACGGAACCACTTCCCGGTCGTCAATCCGCTATAGGCCGGGCGGGAAGTGGTTAATGTTAACTATTTTTCTTTCGTCCCGATATCACCTTTATTTTTTGGTGTTTCTTGAGTTTGGTTTCGCTATTGCGGAAAAAAAGGAGAGGGGAGTATGGGTAACATTATATGAAGAACATTTAAAACAGTTAAAAATGATGATATAAAATATTAAAGGTTCCCTATATCATTTTGGGGAATGGGCCAAGTTCTAACAGTTGTTTCTTTATTTTTCTCTCTTTCGACATTGGATAATTGTTTTACAGTAGGTGCCCGTGATATTGTGTCAATCTTGCAGCTGTTATTGGTGAGATTTGACACCTGCAAGCCCCATCGCGGGAGCCAGCGCCGAGCTGGCTCGCACATTTGGAAAGGAAAAATGTGTTGTTTCCTTTCCCGATGAGCTACAGGCATTGCTGAGAGGTGTTTGGTATGAATCATGAGGGGTAACTCCACGCCAAATTTTAAATAAAAAAACGGCATGGGTTCCCCTCCAAGAGCATACCAGGCCCTTAGGTCTGGTATGGACTTTAAGGGGAACCCCCTACGCCAAAAAAACGACGTGAGGGTCCCCCCCAAAATCCATACCAGACCCTTATCCGAGCACGCAGCCTGGCCGGTCAAGAAGGGGGTGGGGATGAGCGTGCGCCCCCCCTCCTGAAACGTACCAGGCCGCATGCCCTCAACATGGGTGGGTGGTGCTTTGGGGAAGGGGGGCGCCCTGCGGAGAAGAACCGGAGACCTGGAAAAGAGGCCAGAGGGTGCGGAGAAGAACCGGAGACCGGGAGAAGAACCGGAGAGCGCGGAGAAGAGGCCAGAGAGCGCGGAAGAGACCCCCGAAGTCGGAACAAAGTCAGAAGAAGACTACCGGAGCTGCCTAATAAATTACTTTAAAAGCCTGTCTAGTGTGTTTTTTTATTGACACTTTTTCCCCCAGGTGAATGGGTAGGGGTACGATGTACCCCATACTCATTCACATAGGGTGGGGGGCCGGGTCCTCATCAACATATATATATTTTTTGTACACAAGGTTACAAAAAAATTTCTGCTGCACTTAAGGTTCCTAAGAGCACAATGGCCTCCATAATCCTTAAATGGAAGATGTTTGGGACGACCAGAACCCTTCCTAGAGCTGGTCGTCTTGCCAAACTGAGCTACGGGGGAGAAGAGCCTTGGTGAGAGAGGTAAAGAAGAACCCAAAGATCACTGTGGCTGAGCTCCAGAGATGCAGTCGGGAGATGGGAGAAAGTTGTAGAAAGTCAACCATCACTGCAGCCCTCCACCAGTCGGGGGTTTATGGCAGAGTGGCCCGACGGAAGCCTATCCTCAGTGCAAGACACATGAAAGCCTGCATGGAGTTTGCTAAAAAAAACACCTGCAGGACTCCAAGATGGTGAGAAATAAAATTCTCTGGTCTGATGAGACCTTTTTGGCCTTAATTCTAAGTGGTATGTGTGGAGAAAACCAGGCACTGCTCATCACCTGTCCAATACAGTCCCAACAGTGAAGCATGGTGGTGGCAGCATCATGCTGTGGGGGGTGATTTTCAGCTGCAGGGACAGGATGACTGGTTGCAATTGAGGGAAAGATGAATGCTGCCAAGTACAGGGATATTCTGGACGAAAACCTTCTCCAGAGTGCTCAGGACCTCAGACTGGGCCGAAGGTTTACCTTCCAAGACAATGACCCTAAACACACAGCTAAAATAACGAAGGAGTGGCTTCACAACTCAGTGACTGTTCTTGAATGGCCCAGCCAGAGCCCTGACATAAACCCAATTGAGCATCTCTAGAGAGACCTAAAAATGGCTGTCCACCAACGTTTACCATCCAACCTGACAGGACTGGATAGGATCTGCAAGGAGGAATGGTAGAGGATCCCCGAATCCAGGTGTGAAAAACTTGTTGCATCTTTCCCCAAAAAACTCATGGCTGTATTAGATCAAATGGGGTGCTGTGTGTACATCAATGAGGAAAAAAATGAACTTAAATGATTTTAGCAAATGGCTGCAATATAACAAAGAGTGAAAAATTTAAGGGGGTCTGAATACTTTCCGTCCCCACTGTAGCTGTAAAATATTGTAATTATGAATATATTTAATTTAGCTTGCATTTATGTAGGGCGTATAACATAGCTTCACAGAAGTGTCTGTTAGACAGACATTTCAGTGCCTACGCTTGTGTATCTAAACAGTGGGGCCCAAACCTCATTGTTCTACACTTATTCACTTTAAAGGATGTTAGATATGCAATAAAAGGAGGCCAACCCATAATCAATACTTAACTTCCCAGAAAAAGGTCAAGTTAATCTCCCGCTCAGAATAGTCACAAGGATTTGCATTAAAGGGGGCTGACTTATGCAAAGTATAGGGATTGGAGATGAAGCCAGTCTTTAACCAGGAAAAGGGAAGTCCACCAATCAGAGCCATACCATGCCAACCAATGAGGCATCAGCCTGTAATGATATACAAAGACTAGATGGGAAGGAAACACACACTTTATGGTAAAGCAGCCATCAGAATGGAACCTTGGTGCAAATGGTAACTATGGGAAAGGTCTGGCTTTTACTTGTAACTAAATATGTTTATCTTATGTCTTTTCTGTCCTACTGTTTGTAGATTAATGTTTTAAGGAATATACTCTGTATTCCTTCATGTAATTCATGATTTTTACCCTTTTCCTGTACAATTAGATAGATTGCTGTGTATTAGTATAGGCCTACTTTACTATACACCAATACATTTTTGTTATTGTGTTAAAGCTTTCACTCATGGTCAAAGAACTCTCATTTAACCCAAATCATATTTGAGAGATATTAAATCTCAAATATAGTAAACGGGTAACAAAGGTTCATAAAAAAACAAAAAAAAAGGCAAAAAAAATGAGCAGCCTTGATGGACTACTCAGTCTTTTTCTGCCATTGCTTTTCTATGCTTCTATGTTTCTAACTGTAATGCATCCTAATTTAAAAAGTGTCAATATATAAATATTTAAATATCCTAAAGAGTACCAAATCAATTCAAGTGTAAAAAAGATAATTGTGCGGCCACAATTCATCCAAATCTAAAATAACTAATCCAAATTATACAACCAGCATCTAAAAATACATTCAAAAATTTCCTTTTGTGTGATTAAAGTGCATATAATAATTTACATAATTGCATGTGTTGTTTTGTGTGCTATATCCAGACACAGTTCATTTATGCAATCTTTAAAGTGCCATGTCCTCCATAAAGTGCAACAACAATGTGCCAGATGTAATCTCCTATCACTTTCCTGTGTTTTCCTTGAAGATCCAGTCTGTAATAACCGTCCCTTAAACACTTTTGTGGATCAACTCACTGAATCTTTTTGACCCTATAAAATAATAGGTAGGTCAATACATGTTTATAGATATTTCCACATGTGAATAATAGCAAGCCTTTATCCACTCCATCCCCTGGTTTTATCAGCTCCAGCAATGTGCATGTATTAACATAATATAACAGAAGAGGGAGACCGCCATAGCATGTATTTATTAAAAAACCTCAAATAAAAACAGAATGAAACGTATATTCAATAAGTACTCATCCAGCGTGAAGGCTAAGCATTTTTGTTGGTTAGGATCGATGCATGCCACACACACACTGTCCTTTGTACATGTGCATGCCTGTGTATGGTCATTCCACTATGTCATTGCTCCACCTGATGCTTTCCTCATGAACTGACTTTCTCAAAAGCCGCTCATTTACTGCTTGGTAATATGTTGTTGTCCATAACCTGGCCACAGGTTTATTTTGCAGTTGCAGATATCAATAACAAATAGGCAGCTAATATGTACCCCATTTCATTTTTCAGTTCTGCTTAGATGCAATAAATTGGTAGATCTGTCACTATTCTATAAGTTAAAAATATTGTTATATAAGCTGGCATATCCATCTATTTACCAAAATATAGATCTAATTCTGCCCTTTAAGCTAGACCTGCCTTTTAACCCTTTTACTGCCACCACCACATGTCAGACAGTGGGCAGTGGGAGTAGGAGGCATACACATACTTAGGGTTGCCACCTTTTCTTCAAGCCAAACCTGAACATTTTAGCGGCACATTTTTTTTTTAAACCTGGTTTATAGGATTATAAAAGACCTGGGACACCTTTAGGTGCCCAAAGGCAAGTACTTACTTTACTATATGCGCTGCAGTGAACAGTGGGCATGGCCAAACTGCTTTTTCTGACATCATCGCCCCGCCCCCCAGTGATGTTTAACCTGCCCCCAGACAGCCGCCCGCAGCTACCGGACAGCAACAGATTTGTGTGTGTCTATCTCGGTTACTAGGGGAGCCACAGCTCAGTCTGAATCATGTGTCCGGGTATCAGGCAGACTGATACCCAGACACATGATTCAAAACCTGGACTGTCTGGGTGAATCCTGGACAGGTGGCAACCCTACACATACTCCCAGCTACTACATTAACGGGAGCATGTGTACACTCCACAAGCTGCCTGACAGCTTTCTGATGAAAACAAAAGGGCATCTGATTGCTTTCTGTGACCTCTGGAATTGTGCCCTCCAGTGCAGTCCCCTGGCCTCCTGGGCTATGTTGTTTCACCTGCAGGCCCAGGTGCGAAAAATGCAAAAAAGGGGTCAAAGAATTATCCCGTAGGGTTCAGGAACCTCCTACAATACTTCCAAAAACACTATCAATGAAATAACTATCTGAACTCTAATGCCCTGTACACATGATCGGACATTGATTGGACATTCCGACAACAAAATCTATCGTTTTTTCCCGACGGATGTTGGCTCAAACTTGTCTTGCATACACACGGTCACCGGTCACCTAAAAAACAAAAAAACAAAAAAAAACACACCATGTATTATAAATATGCAGGCATCCATCTCTTACCTGAAGCTGTTGTCGCAGACACTCACCTGTTGTGGTGACAATTTTTATAACGTCTCCCTCCTCCTCCTCTGGTTGGGTTTGGGGGATTTCCCCTTCTTCCTGAGGTGGGGAGTCCCTGGTCTCCTCTGATGAGTGGTGTCATCCGAGTCTTTTCTCTCCTATGTGAAAAAAATAGGTATACTTAGCACACAGATATTTAAGGCCAGAAATAGGAATATGAAACATTGCTTGGAAGTGGGGTACAATTGTCTGTTTTGGCAGAGTTCCAAGATGAAGAAATATTTTTGTCCTTTGTCAAGCTTGAATACTTACCTGTTTTGTGCAAGCTTCACAGATGGGGACACCCCTATAGTATACACTGGAGCACCTGTGTGGGGCCCCCTAATAAAAAGGGTGTTCTTGTGTCCCACACTAGTGCTCCTGTGTCCAGATGTGTAAAAAGCTGCTGAATGTCCTCTCCTTACACAGAATCTAGTTTGCATTTCATTCTAGTTACAAACCCTTCTAGCCAACATACTTATTTTAAAAGAAGTAGGCCAGAAAAAATGTATTGAACTGCATTTGGCCAAAACATGGTGTTTTATTGGCCGAACGAACAATGTTTCCTACGAACGAATAATGTGTCCATGAACATGAAAGTTGCCATTTTAAACTGTACAACAGTAAAGAAAAGCACATGGAGCAGCACGAACGTAATAAAAAGAAAAAGAATAGGAACACAGGACAACTACTTACTTTTTTGCAGCACTCTCCTGATCCTTCTATACTGATTGTGCTTCCTTAATTTGAGGTCCGACCACCGTTTCCTGAGTTGATCCTTGGATCGCCGTACACCAAAATTTCTGTGCAGACTCTTCACAACTTTAGCCATGATCTTGGCCTTTCTGACATTTGAGTTTGGGTAAGGTCCATGCTTCCCATCATAGCCGGCCCTCTTCAATATGTCGACCATCTCCACCATCTCAACAAAGGACATATTTGATGCCTTAAATCTTCTCCGCGATCGGGATTTTTCTGGCTTCGGGCTTTCCTCCTCCTCCTCGTTGCTGCTATTATAATGCACCTGCTCTGTCTTCACCATGTGCTCTTCCCCACTGCGCCAAACAAGAAGGGGCGGGGAATAGACTAGAAAGAACGTCAGGGGCGGGCGGAGTTTCACGCATGCGCAGTGTATATAAAGCGTAACACGCTCGCTTCGTACATACGATCTGTGAGCGGAGGAAGGAGAATCGGAAGCGCCGATCGTGATAACGAAGGTACCATTTTAACTTGGGTCTATACTGCTTATAGATTGAGGCCTATATTGGGCCAAGATTAGGGGACTTTAGCCTGACATTAGGGTTTGTCTTGTGTTGTGTCTTGCAGAGAAAATGGATCTAGTCAATGATCATGACTTTATGCCAATATTCCTTGATATGTTCAGGGAGCTGCCCTGTCTGCAGGTAAACCACCCACATTATAACAATACAACAAAGAGGAAGGCAGCTCTGGATCAATTGCTGGAATTTGTAAAGCCGGTGATCCCCACGGCAGACATTCCCTATTTGAAGGCCCTAATTGGTGGCATGAGGAGCACTTATCTAAGGGAGCGCAAGAAGGTCCAGGATTTCCAGAGATCAGGAGCTGCAGATGACATTTATGTACACAGGCTGTGGTACTATGACAGACTTCATTTTCTGGCAGGCCATACTGAACCCAGGCCAGCACTCTCCAATCTTCCTTCCACACTTCCTTCCCCCCCAGCTGAGGCTTATGACATTCAACCTGGGTCTTCCAGGCAGCAACATGTGGAGGAGCCCAGCTTGAGCCAGGTATAGCATTCTTCTAAATATTTCTGTTTGTCAAATTAATAATGTTAAATATATGTTAGTTTTGATAACTAATTTCTGATTTCACAAAGTGTTTTACATATCAATAGACAGTAGTGGCCACAAATGATTGGGACAAGAATGATAAATGCTGGGGTCAGAATGATAGTCTTTTCTATTTATTAACATTCAATTTGCAACAGACATGAGTTGAAAATTGTGTGTGATTGATGAACCAAAAACTAAAACTATGTCCCTTTTTCATACAGAGGAAAGTCTCAGCCAGGAGGTGACGGGGGTAAGTGGCAGCCAGGAGGTGGCTGGGCCCAGTAGCCTGCCCGATACACAGGTCCCTCCCCTCCGCCTTCAACCAAAAAGTGACAGGAAGAGGAGTAACGTGAAGGAGGCAGCAATTGGCCTATTTATGAAGGCTACTGCAGCCCTCAGAACCCCCCACAGTGTTCAAGAGGACTTTGCCTACATTACAGCCTGCAAAATGCTGGAAATGGAGGAGGGCCAACGCCAAATATGTGAGTATCTCATCTTACAAGCCCTAAATAAGGGGTTGAGGGGCCATCTCACAAGCCAAAGCCACATTTGTGAGTTCAACTCCTCCTCCTCCAGGTCCTCCTCCTGCCACACCTCCAACACCAGAGCCACAGCCTGAAAGGAAGCGTCTAAGGAAGACCAGAGTGTGATGGCTTGGGTTCAGTCTGGTCTGACAAAAGATGCAGGCTCTTGTATGACCATAGCCTGGGGACAGATATGTCATCTGCTGCTGTTCATGATGTCTTGGACTTCTGGACCAGATTGCACTCCCTTATATATTGACTCCTCAGGCCACCAATTTTGCATTAAAATAGTTAATGTGTGCCCTGAGGGTCAAAGGCTTCGCCAATTTCAGCAGTTTCTCCAGCGTTGCCTTCCCTCTTTCTTTGGTTATGACCCCTTAATAAAGGTATTTTTTTTCGATAATACTCGCCTATGTGTTTTCCTTCAAAAAGGACATTTTGTTTGTGAGAAGGCAGGTACATATCAAAAATACAATGTGAAATTAACAAGAGACACCAAACAATCTCCTTGAGATTAAATAATACAAGATAATAATGGTGTTGTGGTAACTTGACACACAAAACACACCCAAAACTATTCTGAAGTTAAAAAAAATAATTAAAAAAATAACAGGAGATCAGGATTTAAAAAACTAAAAAAAAAAATACAAAATCTAAAAACATAAAAAAAAAAATGTTGAGAGATGTGACAAATAAAAATATTATATTCATGAAATCACGATAAATAATAAAGACAGAAGTTTGTGAGAAGTCTGTGTGAATATGAGCAGCAAAACAACTTCATTATTCTAGCATTTTAAAAAAGAAGAGGGTGAGCTGCATTAAACAATTTAAAACATTGCAGCGTGACGAAAGTGCTATATCCATTACGAACGCTAATTTTACCAGACCGAGCAGTTCCGTCTCGGAATTTATTCTGAGTATGCGTGGCACTTTGTGCGTCGGAATTGGCCAAATACGGTCGGATATTACGCAAACGGATTTTGTTGTCGGAAAATTTTATAGCCTGCTCTCAAACTTTGTGTGTCAGAAATTCCGATGGAAAAAGTCCGATGGACCTCACACACGGTCGGAATTTTTGACAAAAAGCTCTAATCGCACATTTTCTGTTGGAAAATCCGACCGTGTGTACAGGGCATAAAAGTAACTTGAGATACCTGTTCATATACCAGGATTAAGATTGCCACCCATTTATTCATGAATTGTGGCAACTACCTGCGTATGATCAGAAAGCAATAGGCTACAAGCAGGGCTTTTTTTCAGCCAGAACTCACCGGAACTGCGTTCCGGAACCTTTGGCAGACTTTTCAAGAGTGCCCTGTGACAAGTCCAATCATTAGTGAGATTACAGGGTGGGGGCGGTGTCAGGCTGTCTGCTGTAGTATAATCTTCCGATCCTGGTTGGTTCCGTTGCCTTCAATCCACACCCCTCCTCTCTCATTGGCTATGGAGAAGCTCTGAATTTTCGGCGCAGAGAAAGGAGAGGAGCCGAGGATGTGAAATGTTAGCACAGCACTGACAACTAGTGCTGTCACACAGCTGAGCGAGGGAGGGAGGAGGGGAGTGTGTCACACCACGAGCCTGGACACACCACTGTTCAGATAACACACCCCATCCCCTCGGGTCCAAGGATACGGAGGAGCGGCTTGAGAGCATTGCAGAGTAATGTCCAGAAAGGAGAAGCTGATTTCTGCCTGTCTTGTGTTCCTGTCAGCACCCTCTCCCCTCCCCCTCCCCCCCAGGGAGGACAGAGCAAACAGAAGAACACAGTCATCGGAGCTTTCCCCAAGGTAAGATAACAGGCTGGATAACAGATGACATTCTTCTCCTGTGAGTCCCTATTTTTGTGCCTTCCACACTGTATAAATCTGTGCTGAAAACTTGTCCTATACCTCAGCAGGACATGTATGGTGAAAGTGAAAGTAAAATTCCTGAATGTGTTAGGAATATAATGGGACTTTTCAGGTGGATGCATTTTACAAAATCATTCTGTTTAATATATGTGTATGTAGAATATCTCTATAGCTCTGTAGCACCTGAAAAGTCCCAGTATATTCCTAACATATTCAGGAATTTGAGCAATAACAGCAAAGGATGTGGTTCTATAATACAGCCCAACTCCAGGTTTAAAAAAAAATAAAAATCCGAACAGTCACGTGGGTCGCCATCAGCCATGCTGCCTACCCCCGCCCCGCTCTACACACAATGTTCAGCAGCATTCCCAAGACTGCTGAGAACGGCCTCGGATCCTCAATTCCAGAGCCTGGATCCTGCATCCCCGGCATCCCCGCCCTCCTCAGATCTCTCACAGGACTATCCACCATTGCCTATCCCTGCAGGCCCCCCTGCCAGAGCACATCAGGTCCCTGAGGGGATACAGGAGGCCATGTTGGTCTCATCCCCTCCCCCCAAGGCACAGAGGCTATCGCGCTCCAGAGACTCTAGTGCTTCTAGACATCACTCGGCCTCCATGCCTTCATATGCACAGAAGGCAGGGGCTCTGATACCACTCCCAGCAGGGGCAGGCTCTACAAGTCCCCCCCAGCAACAACAAACTGAGACATGGTCGGACCCATGGGACTCCCCGGCAACCAGAGCACAATTACACCCTGAGCCAGGAGCTTCACACCCCAGTACCACACCAGCAGGCCCATCTTCACCCCGCTTGCAATATGGCACTGCTCGGGACCCACCTCTGCTTCCCCAATGGCAAGTGTATCTACAAGCCATACCCACAAAAGAGGATTTTATACAGCTAATTGAAGATGTGAAATCCACTTGTTGCACAGAAATCCAAGTACTCCAGACAGGTCTCAAACACCTGGCAGACAGGGTAGAGAGGACTGAAGAGGAAATCCAGGAAACCAAATTGGCGGTCCATAGGACACAACTCCAGGGGGAAGATCACAGAGAAATGCTCAGAGATATGCAAAGACATGTAGAAGATCTGGACAATAGGGGGCACCGCAACAAAGGGTCCAACACCTACTATCCCACCTTCTGGAAATGCAAGTTCGAGCATCCCCAAACTTCGCACACCATATAAGAAACTAGTAAGGCACATACTCACAGCAGCCCGATGCCTTATAGCCCTAAACTGGAAACGCCGTACTCCACCCTCGGTCGAAGACCTTTACTCTAGAATTAAAGATGTTGAATTGATGGAGAAAATGACGGCTAGAATACAAGACAGATTGGAGGCTCACAACGGAGTTTGGGAGCTGTGGCATCTCTGGGAGGATCCACCATGACCAGGTACCAACCTTACTTAGATGATATACCTCATCTTTTCTCCCCTCTTTTCCTTTTTTCTTTTTCCTTTACTTCCCTCTATACTACAGGTTCTAAGGATATATTTAATCACAGGCATTAATCTGCAACTGTGTAACTGTATTAACATTTTTTATCTACAAAAGGAACTGCTAAAAGTTGAGACAACATTGAAATTTAACACAAACTCCCAATACCCTTATTTCTTGAGTATATGTTTGACATTGTAGATAGATATGCTGGATAATATTAGAGATATTTCTATGCTTCCTTATTCATATTGCTAACATGAATAATAACAATAATAAAAACTGTTATTTGAAAAATAAATAAATAAATAAAAATAAAAATCCAATCTTGGTGTGTGTGCATTTTTAGGAACTGGTAAGTGAAAGATTCTATTCTTTCTGACTATGGGCTGTGACCATAATCAGTAAGACATACACAAGCGCTGTGGGGAACCAGCAAGGAATATGGTGAACTTGAGTACACACATCAAAATTCAGTTTAGCAGGGAACGGCCAAATATTGATCTCTGTGTAGCCCTCCATGTAGACAGAAGCCAATCATTAGACCACCTTAGTATATTCATGCCATCCCACATACTGACTCCTATCACCTTGACCACTTCAAATCACTGAAGTGGTCATTGTGGTTAGAGTGTTCCTTTAATACCTCTCAGAAGAAGTAAACCTGTGTATACTGATTCCATTTCATTCGATCATCCTCTAAATGTGTTAAATTGGGGGGGGGGGTGTCGCGAAGCATCATGCCACCTCCCTGAAATTAGTTTGCCACCACCCTGAAATGAGTTTTGCCAGGTTGGGATATCTGCTTTGGCAGCCCTCTCCTCTCCAGCCTCATTTAATACTGAAGTCAGTAGAGGAAGTTTTCTGCAGAGCTCACTTCCTCTACTGTCTTCTCTGTGCTAGCGCTGCACAATCAGGGCTGCTGCCCTCGATCACTGGTCGGGTCCCAACCTTCAGCTCCTGCAGTGATTTGGGAGGAAGCTTCCATCCCTGCCTGCTGCCACTACTCAGCCTTTGTAGTACGGAGCTGAGGAGCACTGAAACACCTCCTCTGTACTTTGTGCTACAGTAGGGGAGCTCTCTGGTCCACTGCACTGTGCAGAAAAAAAACTACACATACCATGGAGAGCTGTGATAGCAGAAGAGGTGAGGGACCTGTCACAATGAAGGAAAGCTTTGCAGAGACTGAGTTCATTCAGAGAGGAGTGCACTGTGAAAGTGTGTGGGGGAGGGGGAATATGTGGAGAGAGGTAAAGTTTGTGTGTATTTAGTAGAGGGCAGAGTATTGAACACAGAGGAGAGCCTTGGGGAATTTGTGATGAGAGGGGAGCTGAGAAAGTATGTATGTGGAGGAGGAGGAGAGGGAGGTCAGCAGAGAGGAGAGCTGGGGGGATTTGTGATGAGAGGAGAGCTGGGGGCATGTGTACAGAGAGGGGAGCTGGGTGGATTTGTACAGAGAGGAGAGCTGGGGGGATTTGTAATGAGAGGGGAGCTGGGGGGATTTGTGATGACAGGAGAGCTGGGGGGATTTGTGATGAGAGGGGAGCTGGGGGGATTTGTGATGAGAGGAGAGCTGGGGGGTTTTGTGATGAGAGGGGAGCTGGGGGGATTTGTGATGAGAGGAGAGCTGGGGGGTTTTGTGATGAGAGGAGAGCTGGGGGGGATTTGTGGAGAAGAGAGCTGGAGGGATTTGTGGAGAGGAGAGCTGGGAGGGGATTTGTGATGAGAGGAGAGCTGGGAGGGGATTTGTGATGAGAGGAGAGCTGGGAGGGGATTTGTGATGAGAGGAGAGCTAGGAGGGGATTTCTGATGAGAGGAGAACTGGGGGGATTTGTGGAGAGGAGAGCTGGGGGGATTTGTGCAGAGGAGAGCTGGGAGGGGATTTGTGATGAGAGGAGAGCTGGGAGGGGATTTGGGATAAGAGGAGAGCTAGTAGGAGATTTGTGATGAGAGGAGAGCTAGGAGGGGATTTGTGATGAGAGAAGAGCTGAGAGGGGATGTGTGATGAGAGGAGAGCTAGGAGGGGATATGTTATGAGAGGAGAGCTGGAGGGATTTGTGATGAGAGGGAAGCTGGAGGGATTTGTGATGAGAGGGAAGCTGGGGGGATTTGTGATGAGATGAGAGCTAGGAGGGGATTTGTAATGAAGAGAGCTGGGGGGATTTTGGAGAATTTGCCTTATGTGATACACAGTTGTAAGCCTCAACTCATTACAATTTTTTGGTGCCGCTGTAATTCTCTCCTCTAAGGAAGGTGTGGCTGGGGGTGGGGTTTGGGTGTGGATGGGGTGGAGAATTGGACAGAGGGTGAGTTCCTGCACCTTTTCTGTGAGAAAAAAACCCTGGCTACAAGTATTTTAACTTTTATAATTATTAACATTCCAACTAATATTCTGAATTCAATAGCATGATTATTTTTTCTAGTTTTACTGGCTTTATCTGAATTTAGGCTTATCATTATCTAAAACTAGTTAGGCCTGCATTTTGGAAGTATGAAACCTCTGAAAATTTGGTTGTTATGAAAGTGTTGAATAGGGACTGATAGGGAGAGATGCTAGCACATTACAGATAAGCATAAGAACTTTCACTGGAATTTAAGAAATTAATACATTTGTTAGATATCAAATAGCTTATTTAAATTTCAAAATAAATCCACAATTTTTCACATAATCTTAAGGAGAATAGCTTAAAAGGAACAGTAAACTTTTCTGCTGTTTTCCTCATAGCATGATTTTAATGAGACACTGGATTTGATTTACTACAGGAGTAGAGAATGTTCACATAGCTTAGTAAATATATTTAAGTTATGTTCATTTTGAATACCCAGTTATGTGTAAATGAAGCACATTTGCATGATCAAAGCTGTAGGATTGAAGTGAATGCAGTTTCAATTTATTCACTAAACCAAGTGTATGTTCACTTTTTAAAGTAAAAATTCTCAACTTCTTTGCTTCATATTAAAACTGCAAAAAAAAAGAAAAATTAGAGCATTCATGTACCAGAGATTCAGGTTCTCTGCACCCATGGCTTCAAAGCGAATCTTAAAGGTTTGAGATATGCAGTTCTTTAAAAACAAAAGCTTATGGCAGGTATAAAGTGAACATATCCGCAGCAACTTTCAGTCACCCATTTTAGCCTATCACTGAATTGTTTTGACACGCAAAGGTTTGCACTTTCTGACAGTGTTGGGCCTCTGTATGTGGCCAGGCTGTGGAAAAGTCTCACACATGTGGTATTGCCATACTCAAGAGGAGTAGCAGAATGTATTTTGGAGTGTATGTATTGGTATGTGCATGCTATGAATTAGAAATGTTGACAACTTTGTGTAAAAAAAAATAAGTTTTCATATTCTCTGCACATTTTCCAAAAATGACGTGTTCAAAAGACTCATTATGCCTCATGGAATATAAATTGGGGTGTTTGCTATCCAAAATGGGGTTATTTTGTGGGTAATTCAATTGCCCTGGTACTCCAAGGCCTTCAAAAATGTGATAAGTAGTCAGGAAATTAGATGTGCAATTTTTGCATTTAGAATGCCAGAAAGTGCTACTTGGATGTTGGGCCTCTATATGTGGCCAGGCTGTGGAAATGTCTCACATATGTGGTATCGCCATACTCAGGAGGAGTAGCAGAATATATTTTGGGGTGTAATTGCAAGTATGCCTATGTGTGAATAATAACTTGTTAATATGACAATTGTGTGGGGGGAAAGAAATCTTCATTTTCCAAAAAAAATAAAAAAAAATAAAATTGTTAAAAAAAATGCAACTTCAAAAATCTCACTATGCCTCTTACTAAATACATTGGACTGTCTTCTTTCCAAAAAGGGGACATTTGGGGGGGGTTATATGTACCACCATGACATTTTAGGACCTCAAGAAATGAGATGTGGCCTCTATAGCTTTCACACAAACCAATTATCATACACTTATCAGAATTTTTTTAACGAATACATGTAGTAGAATACATTCTGGCCTATATTTATGAAGAAATTTGATTTTATTGGATTTTATTTTAAATAGAAAGAAAAAAAAAGTTTTTTTTTCAACATTTTCACTCTTTTTCGATTATATCACAAAAAATAAAAAAATAACAGTGGTGAATAATTACCACTAAAAGAAATCTTTTTGTGTGAAAAAAATGATAAAAATTTAATTTGGGTACGATGTAGCATGTCATTCAAAATGTGAGAGCACTGAAAGCTGAAAATTGTTCTGGGCAGGAAGGGGGTAAAAGTACCCAGTATTAAGGTGGTTAATTATGGCCCATTTGAATGGAACTTCAAACTGGTTATGCATTTTTTTTTATAGCACATACATCTGTACTTATCTCCTGTACTCATCTCACAGTGAGATTGTTTGTCAACCCCTTTCACTTTTGTATATCACACAGTAAATAGACAGTAGTAAAGAAAGAGCCAGCCAGCTTGTTCCTGGGTTTATGTGCATCAAGATACATTACTAACTTTACTCATACCATTTTACAGTATCCTTCTATTGGTTTGAGGATGCTATATGGCTTCACATAAATTCTTTTTAATTAGGTCAGCATGCTGAACTTTGTGTTCGATAACCATAATAGTTCAGTATGTTTAAATCTTGCATTTGTGACATCCACCATGTTATGGATGATTGAGGTATGCTACATTTGATTGGGATAGCCAACACCATGTATTGCTAATTTATTTATTGCTTATGGAAAACTGTTTTTATACAATGCAAAATCAATATTTGCTGTTCATGCACACAACATTGTCTTCAGTTCAGTTAATGTTCAGTTAGTGTTATCCTGTTTAAAAGCTTTTAAAATCTTTTTTTCTGGCGGTGTTGTTCGCATTTGGAATTGTGAAACATAGTGGGATTTGACTAAGTGGAGAGTTAAAAAACAGGATTTGTAATATATAATTATAGCGTACGAGCAGGACTATAGGCTAATGAATCCACATTGTGGCACCATCCCATGTAATAATATCTGTACAATTGAGAAAAGGGAAAGTGGGGGGAGGGGAGGCAGTGTGACAGGAAAAAAAAAGAGGAGCAACACACCTCTTTCACCTCCCAAAGTGATGAGGGACTTTAAATGTGCCAAAATGGGAAAGGAGACAACTAAACTCCAAAAAAATCTACATGTATTGAAATTCTCTAAAAAATAGTGCCATCTCTTAAAAGCATATCAGAAAAAGCATACAGATTAGATTAAACAAATGACACTTTGAAATCGACGCATTTCGTAAGAAATATCTCCTTCAGGATTCACGCTTGAAGATGGCCAGCTGAAATGAATAACACACACTCAGCACCAACATAAAACATAGTACAGTACATACAAACAATCTAATATAAATTAAAAAATATAATATGTAAATACTATAAAGCAACATACAGAAGATGGAGGAAAGAAAAAAAAGTTAATAAAAAATTGAAATACAATATATGTTTGTCTGGAGGGAAACGAAAACCAGAAAAGGGGAAACATGATCTCATGGGAAAATGAATAAGGGGGCCGCGGATGGGACATCCAGGAGAATCTAATGAAAAACCTACATACTCTCAAAATGCACACAGGTAATGCATAGCCATCAAAGGTAGCCAGGGACTATAGATGTAAAGATAATTGGCCGTCCCTCCAAGGGATGCAATGCATCAACCAACATTCCCAAATATAAGCAAAAAATGTAATCTAAAACAAACAAAAAATATAAATAATGTATCTATATGTGTTTGCAAAAGACACACTAGTACACCTGCTAATGTTCACTAATAGAACAAATATTACAAAAACTAACCCTTATATTATCCCTGTCCCACAAAGTGGAGCAGAGATGTGAGAAGAAAGGCCCCCCATTGTAGATGTGATTTAAAAGGAACACCTCCCAGATGATATATTAGGGGGTCTCAACAGCCCTCCCCACGCTGACAAATTCTATGTGCACTTTCCCACAATACTACTAGCAAAGCAAGTGTACATTGAAAAGATTGCAGCTATTATCAGAGTACATAGCAGGAAACATATCCTGTGTGATTATCAAACAAAACAACAATATTGGTCAGCTCACCTAAGGGATCACCCAAAAGCCACATCAATACACAACCATCCATGTGAACCCCTTACCAGCAAGCATCTATCTGTAAAGCAGCCTCACAGTGTAGTCAAGTCACCATCAATCCTATTCCAAAACAACTCCTTATATAGGGCTGAACAGTAAGCCCTAGACCTCCTTGTCCCCCGTACATTGCCGCAAAAAGCATGCCAAAAATGTTGTGGATGCAATGGCAGGACCCTCTACACATGCGGAAAGACAAGCGATGTCCTGATCCTGGAAAAACTAGAAATGCCTTGGGCATCATCTTGGTAGAGCCACAGTGAATAGCAAAGCATACAACTGTTCAATACCATAGAAGACAGTGAGAACACAATCGGGTGCCATCTTGAGACACTCGCTGAGTCCCATATACAGTCTCATATACAGAACAGAAGAGCCAAATACACATCCTTATTATTCAATTGAGATCACCAAATAAAAAAATATACAGATACCTGAAAGCCACATTAAGGACATTACATCCTAACATAGCATGCTGTACCAGTGCCTCAAAGGTGGCCAGATATGTAGACATGAGGCACCCCCTCCCACTGGGCTTAAAAGATTGTCGTTAACATGGTGACAGATGCGTTCCCAAAGCCTTCTCTTTGTTTTGCCTATATAAAAGGCATTACAGGGGCATCTTAGCAAGTAAACTATACCTACGGTTTGGCAAGATACAAAATCTGTACTTTTCCATTTTTTGCCAATAGGTTAGATACATTGTGAACATTTTTCCACAAAATTGCATAAATTGTAGTTTCCACATTTAAAAGGTGCCATGTGGGAGTTCTCTGCATGGGTCCCCCCTTGACCTGTTTTATAGTTACTACTTAAACCAAATCTTTAAGGGCTTTATTTTTACGGAAAGTGATTCTTGGAACATGATCCACAAACTCACTTTATCATCGGTCAGACTATGCCAATGTTTTTTCATAATATTCCTAATATCCTCAGACTGGTTATTAAAAGTAGTAATAAATCTTAGGTTCTGTGAGGCCAGTTTAAGTTCCCCTTGAAAGAAAAAGAGGTCCCTAGGGCTGAATTTGGCCCATTGGTAGACTTGTTTTAATGATTTTCTTCTTTGTGATGCTGTGGCATGTATTTTTATGATCAAATTTAAATAAGGATCGAAGATTTCTTTTGAGTGCGGCTGTCCAGGATTTTTCGTTTACCCTTTAATGATTTTCTGCTATAACCTCTAGCCAGAAATCTCTCCTTAAGATTCTCAGCCTCCTCCTCAAACATCCTGGATCAGAACAGTTTCTGCAGATGTGGGCATACTGACCCATCGGAATGCCTCCTAATAACATGCTGAGGATGTGCACGCTAAAAATGCAAAAGGGCATTACTGACCGTAGACTTACGGTACAATCGAGTCACTATTTTTGTTTTCAGAATCTTTCTAAATATATAAATTCAGAAAGGAGAGGCTAGATCTACAGTATATCACGTGAGTGTGAAAAATAGATTGAAAGCATTCACATTAATAAAATTCTCAAAATCCTGTAATAATTGTATAGGTCCTGTCCAAAAAAATCAGAATACCATCTACATGCCATAGTTTAACATGGTGAAGACACACAGACGCCTCCTCACATGAAAAAAGCCAGCACCCCCAGCCACCCCTTCCCCTGGAACAGGTTGGCTTTTCGATTTTTCTGATATATTTTAAAGAGAGGGCTCTACTTTTTAAAGAATTTAAAGAATTTTAATAATTATAGATTTTTATGGAGTTTTTTGTTGTTGTCTCGATTCCCATTATGGCACATTTAAAGTCCCTCATCTATTTGGGAGGTGAAGGGAGTGTGTTGCTCCCCTTTTTTTCTGGGATGCAGCCACCCATCCCCCCCCCCCCCCCCACACACACACACGCACTTTCCCTTTTCTCATTTGTACAGAAAAAATAGGAGTCGTGCTTCTGTTGAGATCCTGATTGCTTAGTAATTGATTTTGGTACAAGCGATTTTCTTTTTCTCTGGGAACCTTACTATCACCTTTTAAAAAACATATTTTTCTTCTATATTTTTCCTCTCCCATTTTTTGTCACTTTTTAAACTGCATTTTTTCCCCTTCAGTCTGTTAATTAAGGAGAGCAGTTAACTGTTCATTGGTGTTATACAACCCCTGGCAAAAATTATGGAATCACCAGTCCCTGAGGGTGTTCCTTCAGTTGTTTATTGTTGTAGAAAAAGAGCAGATCACAGACATGGCCAAAAACTAAAGGCATTTCAAATGGCAACTTTCTGGCTTTAAGAAACACTAAAAGAAATCAAGAAAAATAATTGTGGTGGCCAGTAACAGTTAGATTTATAGAACAAGCACAGGGAATAAATTATGGAATCACTCAATTCTGAGGAAAAAATTATGGAATCATGAAAAACAAACAAACAAAATAACACTCCAACACATCACTAGTACTTTGTTGCACCACCTCTGGCTTTTATAACTGCTTGCAGTCTCTGAGGCATTGACTTAATGAGTGATAAACAGTACTCTTTATCAATCTGGCTCCAGCCTTCTCTGATTGCTGTTGCCAAATCATCTTTGCAGGTTGGAGCCTTGTCATGGACCATTTTCTTTAACTTCCACCACAGATTTTCAATTGGATTGAGATCCGGACTGTTTGCAGGCCATGACATTGACCTTATGTGTCTTTCTTCAAGGAATTTTTTCACAGTTTTTGCTGTATGGCAAGATCCATTATCATCTTGATAAAAGATTTCATCATCCCCAAACATCCTTTCAATAGATGGGATAAGAAAAGTGTCCAAAATTTCAATGTAAACCTGTGCATTTATTGAAGATTTAATGACAGCCATCTCCCCAGTGCCTTTACCTGACATGCAGCCCCATATCATAATTGACTGTGGAAATTTGCATGTTTTCTTCAGACAATCGTCTGCATAAATCTCATTGGAACGGCACCAAACAAAAGTTCCAGCATCATCACCTTGCCCAATGCAGATTTGAGATTCATCACTGAATATGACTTTCATCCAATCATCCACAGTCCACGATTGCCTTTCCTTAGCCCATTGTAACCTTGTTTTTTTGTGTTTAGGTGTTAGAGATGGCTTTCTTTTAGCTTTTCTGTATGTAAATCCCATTTCCTTTAGGCGGATTCTTACAGTTTGGTTACAGATGTTGACTCCAGTTTCCTCCCATTTGTTCCTCATTTGTTTTGTTGTACATTTTCTGTTTTCAAGGCATATTGCTTTAAGTTTTCTGTCTTGACGCTTTGATGTCTTACTTGGTCTGCCAGCATGCTTGCCTTTAACCACCTTCCCATGTTGTTTGTATTTGGTCCATGTTTTAGACACAGCCGACTATGAACAACCAACATCTTGTGCAACACTGCGTGATGATTTACCCTTTTTACCTACATACTAACAAGCAGATTTAATCTGATGCAGGTGTTAGTAATGAAAATTTACAGGGTGATTCCATAATTTTTTTCTCAGAATTGAGTGGTTCCATAATTTATTCCCTGTGCTTGTTCTATAAATCTAACTGTTACTGGCCACCACAATAATTTTTCTTGATTTCTTTTAGTGTTTCTTAAAGCCAGAAAGTTGCCATTTGAAATGTCTTTAGTTTTTGGCCATGTCTGTGATCTGCTTTTTTTCTACAACAATAAACAACTGAAGGAACATCCTCAGGGACTGGTGATTCCATAATTTTTGCCAGGGGTTGTATAACTAATGGTTAACCTCACCTTAAATAACGAAGGACACCCAATTAAATCACCATGTGACCTCGCCCCCTTGTGATATCATTGACCCAGCATGCCTCTGGTATATGATGTCACAAGTGGACGCGGTCACCGGTAGTGTCATCAGGTGACTCTGCCCCTTAGTTATTTAAGACCTGTCATCATGATTGACTTTGAATCTACTTCAGGGAATATTTGTTTTTTGTTTTTTTTTTTATTTGGGGGGGGGTTAATATAGGACTTGTTTTACTAACTATTTACACTTTTTTGGTGAATGAGTAGGGGTACTATGTACCTCTACTCATCCACATAGGGGCGGGATCTGGGGGCTGCCTTGTTAAAAGGGGCTTTCAAAATTGACCCCGTACCCCTGCAACCACCGGGCCAGGGTTGTGGGGAAGAGGCCCTTTTCCTCATCCCCTTACCCCAAAGCACCGCATGTTAAGGGCATGTGGCCTGGTATAATTCAGGACGGGGCACTCACTCGTCCCCCCCTTTCCTTGCCCACCAGGCTGCATGCTCAGATAAGGGTCTGGTATGGAATTTGGGGGGACCCCATGCAGTTTTTTTCTCATTGTTTTAATTGCCGGGAATTGTTTTGTTTACAATCAGCTGTCAGCGGGGAACCCTGCTGACATCTGATGAATCATGGGTTTTAAGGATGTGGTGGCAACCAGATATTCTTCAACTAGAATTCGGAACATCAATCAATTTTCAATTGATTCAAATTGTTCTAAAAATTTAGAATTTAGAATTCATTAGAAAATGAATGTATGAAACAAAATAAATTTCAAAGAAATTCATTACTATTTCAGTCGGACAAGAGGTTCAAATTCTGATAAAATGTTGCTATAATGTTCCCATGCAGACTTCCAAGACAAATAAACACACAGACGCACATGTCAAAATTAAAAAAGTTTTACTTTTTGCCGTTTAAATTATTATTATTTTTTTTTTAATATTCGACCAAAATTTCCTATTTTTTTTTTTTTTTTGCACATAAACTTGAACTTGAAGTTTTTGAACGTTTTTGTAAGTGGCTTTAAAACAAAACCTAATGGTAATGACTAGGGATGAGCTTCGTGTTCGAGTCAAACCCATGTTTGACTGGAACATCGTGTGTTCGGTCGTTTGCCTAATTACAAACGATATGGTCCATTCGTGCCAAATTCGAGTGGCGCGTCACGGCCCATAATTCGCTGCGGCATCGCAGTGGATTGCTGGCTGATGATTGGCCAAGCATGCACTATGACCCGCATGCTTGGCCAATCACAGCGCTGTGTGTACAGAGATCCGTAGTTGGCCAAAGCCAAGGAGCCTTTGGCCAATTATGGCTCAGGGTGTTTAGTACACGCCCCACACTATATAAGGCCGCCTGCACGTCAGCCCTGTGTAGTGTGTTCCAGCGTTGAAACAGAGATAGAGAGAGAGACAGTGTCATTTGATTTAAGTTAGATAGAGTAGGCAGGTTGAGTCAGTTAGCTGCAGTTACAGTGTATATATATGCATCCCAGGTGTTGTGTATATCTATCTATCTATCTATCTATCTATCTATCTATCTATCTATCTATCTATCTATCTATCTATCTATCTATCTATCTATCTATCTATCTATCTATCTATCTATCTATCTATCTATATATATATATATATATATATATAGATAGATAGATATATATATATATATACACTGTATTCAGTGTAGCTAGATCCTGTTCTTCTCTTCCTAATATACTGACAGGCAGGCAGGTGTTTTTGCAGTATTTCCAGTTACTGTACTGTGTACCCTGCACAGTCTCACCTACAGTATAGCTACCTGATGCCAGGTGCTTGTGTAGGCTCTTTGAAGTATTTCCAGTTACTGTACTGTGTACCCTGCACAGTTTCACCTACAGTATAGCTATCTGCATCCAGGTGCTTGTGTAGGCTCTTTGAAGTATTTCCAGTTACTGTACTGTGTACCCCGCACAGTCTCACCTACAGTATAGCTACCTGCAGCCAGGTGCTTGTGTAGGCTCTTGACGTATTTCCAGTTACTGTACTGTGTACCCTGCACAGTTGCACCTACAGTATAGCTACCTGAAGACAAGTGCAGGTGTTATCATACTAATAATACTACGGGCAGGCAGTTGATTCTGCTAGCTGCAGTATAATCTGTATATATACATCCCAGTTTTGTGCAGTTCACTGCAGACCAATAGTATGTCTGGAAGGCCAACAAGTAGAGACAGACAGTCACAAGCCAATAAAAGAGGGCAAGCAGGCTCTGTGTCTAGAGGCAACAGTGCTGGTCGTGGACACGGTGCATCCTCATCAGCATTTGGCCATGGGACACGCTTGGTCTTTTTTTCAGGAGCTGGTCGTTTTGAGCCGCAACATGCGGAAGACTTGGTCAAGTGGATGACCAAGCCGTCCTCATCCTCCTCATCCTCTCTCACCCAAGCTCAGGGTACTTTGTCTGGCAAAGCAGCTGCAAATGCGACCTCTTCCCTTGGCTCAATGGCATCAATGACTCCTTCCCTAGCCAAACCATGTGCTCCTGAGGAGTCCCTCGAACTGTTTGACCACAGTGTTGGGTACATGCTCCAGGAGGATGCCCAGCTTTTTGAAGGCTCTGATGATGGTACTGAGCTAGATGAAGGCAGTAACGTGAGCCCAGACAGAAGGGGTGCCCAAGAAGGACAGCAATCGGGCAGTCATGTTCCACCTGCTGCAGCATACTGCCAGGTTTGCTCCAGTGATGAGGAGGGAGGGGATGATGAGGTCACTGACTCAACGTGGGTGCCTGATAGGAGAGAGGAGAAGGAGGAGGAGGCACATCACCAATGAGGCAGGATGCCCTCCAGGGGCCAGCCTAAGGGCGGCACACTGACTGCATCACACCGCAGAGCTCTGCATGTGCAGGGCGCTGCTGTCTCTACACATTATTCCAAAAGTTCTTTGGTGTGGGCCTTTTTTGAGACGAGTGCATCAGATCGCACTGCTACTATTTGCAACATATGTCTCAAGCGTATCTTGCATGGCCAAAACATCTCCCGCTTGGGCACCACATGCTTGACCAGACATATGTTGACCTGCCATGCAGTTCATTGGCAAGTGTACCTAAAAGACCCACACCAAAGAACAAAGAGGACCTCTCCTTGCTCCTCATTAGCTGGGATCTCCAACCCCACTATACCTTCAGTCCTCTCTGAGACCTGCACTGAGAGGAATGAAGGTGTAGAATTAGGTGTGTCACAGCCAAGTACTTGCGGGCAATCTGCTATCGGTACACCAACGTCAGATTGTACCAGGCAAATTTCCCTGCCCCAGCTGCTGCATCGCAGAAAGAAGTTTGCTCCCAGCCATCCACATGCCCATTGGTTGAATGCTAGCTTGGCAAAATTGCTAGCACTTCAACTGCTAACTTTTCTGTTGGTAGACTGTGTCAATATCTTGGCCTCGCTGGACAGGGCGGTCAGCAGTAAGGTGCACATTACCGCCGACTCATGGTAAGCAGGCATGGACAGGAACGTTACCTAAGTTTCATGGTGCATTGGGTGACTCTGCTGGCAGCTGGGAAGGATGCAGGACAAGGTGCAGTTGGAGGTTGTTCCGCCACCACGCCTCCAAAAGGCCACTACTGGTGATTCTGACACACCTCTCTCCTCCACCCCTCCTCTTCTTCTTCCTCCATGGCCTCTTCCTGTGCTCTGCCCTTGGAACAAGTGGTGCTCCATAGGCGTTCAAGGGGCTATGTAAGTACGCAGGCCAAAATATGCCATGCGGTGCTTGAACTGGTGTGTTTGGGGAACAGGAGCCGCACTGGGGCAGAGATTCTGTCAGCTCTGCAGGGGCAGGTTCAGAGGTGGTTGACGCCATGCCAACTTAAGGCAGGAATGGTGGTTTGTGACAATGGCACCAACCTCCTTTCCGCCCTCCGACAGGGACAACTGACCCATGTGCCCTGTTTGGCTCACGTCCTTAACTTGGTGGTGCAGCGGTCCTTGGGCAGGTACCCGGACTTACAGGATGTCCTGAGGCAGGCCAGGAAAGTGTGTGTGCTTTTCCGCCGGTCATATAATGCCAGTGCTCGGCTGGCAGACCTCCAAAAGGAATTTAACCTGCCCAAGAACCGCCTAATCTGTGACATTCCCACCAGGTGAAACTCAACGTTGGCCATGCTGCAGCGGCTGTTCATATACTGCTGTTCAGAGTATATAGGGCCTGGTGGCCCCACGCCTTTCCTTTTTATAATTTGGGTGCGGGGTTCCTCTTAATATCCATACAAGACCCAAAGGGCCTGGTAATGGACTGGGAGGTACCCATGCCGTTTGTCTCACTGATTTTCATCCATATTGCCAGGACCCCGACATTACATTAAAGCCGCAAGCAGTTTTATATGACTTTTATTCCTTTAAAAATGTCATTTTGTGCAGGGACTGTTCTAAGCACGGGAAACACACGCCACTTTACAGGCATACTATAGAAACCCCACAAGTACGATATTTTAAGGAATATTTCACTTTTTTTTTTTACTCGAAGCATCATCAAAATCACTGCTCCCGAAAAAAAGGCAGTTTTTAAAACTTTTTTTGCATTTATACATGTCCCCTGGGGCAGGACCCGGGTCCCCAAACCCTTTTTAGGACAATACCATGCAAATAAGCCTTTAAAATTAGCACTTTTGATTTTGACCGTTCCAGTCCCATAGATGTCAATGGGGTTCTAACGGTCGTGCAAATTTTCGGTCTGTTCAGCTCATCCCTAGTAATGACAGTCAATATCCCTTTACAGTGGCATCTGATAGTTGGTGAAGTTGATGTGTTGAAAGCTGAAAAAATGGCAAGTGTAAGTGTAAGTGTAAGTGTAAGAATTTGAGCGACTTTGACAAGGGTCAAATTGTCATGGCCAAACAACCACCTCAGAGCATCTCCAAAACTGCAGTTCATGTGGAATTTTCCCAGTCTTCACTGCTCAGGATCTACCAAAAGTAGACACAGAAGCAGAGTTTACAAACCGGCTACAGGTTCACGGGCAGCCCAAAGCTCATTGATGCACATATGGAGCAAAGTGTGGCCTGTTTAGTCTGATCCAATAGTAGAGATACTGTAGCTCAAAATGCTAAAAACCTAATGCTGAAACCATGGAATATTTAACAAAACAAATAAGGTAACTACAGGAGGCAGTGGCGTCGCTAAGGGGTGGCTTCTGGGGCTATAGCCCTGAATCTGGAGCCCATAGCCCCGAGTCTCTAGGGTGACCAGGGCGGGTGCTAAGGCAGGGGGGGTGGTCTACCCCGGGTGCCACACACTGGCGGGTGTCAGGCCGGCATCACCGACTGTCTTTATTTAGCGTCGCTAGTCACCCATCGACTGAAAGCTCGGGTTTTCATTGCAGTCGGTAGATAAACAAAGGGGCAAAGTCACCTGTCATTGTTTATTTACTGTCAGTGGGAATCAGTGGTGTCAGATGCCAGGAAGCAATGGATGGGTGCAGACCTGATTTTTTTTTTAGTTCCGGGTTGACGGAGGCATTCATCTTGAATGACGTTGAATTTACTTCAGGGGACATTGATTTTTTACTTTTTTTGTATTTTGTTTTTTAACACTTTTTTTGTGAATGAGTAGGGGGTACAATGGACAATGTATCCCCTACTTATTCACACGGGGGGCTGAGATCTGGGGCCCCCCTTGCTAAACGGGAAAGATAAAAACACTTAACTTCAAGAGAGCAAATTTTCCAAGGATGAGGGCTGCTCTCCATGACTTGGACTGGGAGGTAATATTGGCATCAATGGACACAGAACAGAAATGGGAATACTTCAAAGTGACTGTTTGTGAACTCACTAAAAAGTATATTACCATGGGCAATAAGTTTAAAAATAAAAATAAAACCTATGTGGCTCACGGCCAAAGTTAAAAAAGCTATAAACAATAAGAAAAGAGCTTAAACACTTTTAAACACTAGTGTCGTTTAAATGTTACAAAGAATATAACTGAATATGTAAAAAGGAAATCAAGGGCGCAAAAACTCAAAACGACCGACAGATTGCAAAAGATAGTAGGACAAACCCCCAAAAATTCTTAAAATATATTAATAGTAAAAAGGTCAGGTCTGAGCATGTAGGCCCTTTACAAAATAATCTAGAGTGGGTGACTGGGGACAAAGAGAAGGCAAATGTATTAAATACTTTCTTCAGCTCTGTGTATAAAAAGGGGCATGGGGGAGCTCATATCCATAATGGGGTTGGTAGTGACACAGCCCCAAATGATCCACAATGGCTCAAAAGGAATATGGTCCAGAAATATTTAGACAGAATAAAGGTGGATAAAGCACCTGGACCAGATGGTATCCACCCATAGATCCTACAAGAATTGAGCTCTGTAATTACAACGCCATTGTATCTAATTTTTAGGGACTCATTAATGAAGGGAATAGTACCACTGGATTGGCGTAGGGCCAATGTGGTGCCTATATTTAAAAAGGGAACAAAGTCTTTACCAAGTAACTATAGACCTGTTAGTTTAACTTCTATAGTCGGGAAGATACTGGAGAGTTTAATAAAAGACCACATAGACGAGTTCTTGCTGGAAAAAAATATTTTAAGCAGCAGACAGCATGGATTCATGAAAGACATAAGTTATCAAACAAACCTTATTTCTTTTTATGAGGAGGTAAGTAAAACCTTGGACAGGGGGTTGGCGGTGGACGTGGTATACTTGGATTTTGCAAATGCATTTGACACAGTTCCCCACACATGGCTTATGTGTAAGGTAAAGTCTACAGGCTTGGAAATATCAGTTTGTAAGTGGATAGAAAACTTGCTAAAGGACAGAATTCAGAGAGTAGTGGTTAATGGTTCTTACTCTGAATGGTCTAAGGTTATCAGTGGTGTACCCCAAGGTTCAGTGCTGGGACCCTTACTTTTTAACATCTGTATAAATTATATAGGGTCTGCAATTAAAAGTAACATTTCTGCCTTTGCAGATGACACTAAACTATGTAGTGGAATAACATCCTTACAGGATGTCTCCAATTTACAAACCAACCTCAATGCACTAATTGTGCGACTATGTGGCAGATGAGGTTTAATGTTGATAAATGTAAAGTTATGCACTTGCACTTGGGGGCTAAGAATATGCATGCATCATACATACTAGGGGGGGTACAACTGGGGGAATCAATGATGGAGAAGGATCTGGGGGTTTTGGTAGATCATAAGCTCAATAATAGCATGCAATGCCAAGCTGCAGTTTCCAAAGCGAGCAAAGTCCTTTCTTGTATTAAGAGAGGTATGGACTCCAGAGAGATAGATATCATTTTGTCCCTGTACAAATCATTAGTAAGACCTCATCTGGAATATGCAGTTCAGTTTTGGGCACGAGTTCTCAAAAAGGATATCGGGGAACTGGAGAAAGTGCAGAGAAGGGCAACCAAACTGATAAGAGGCATGGAGGAGCTCAGCTATGAGGAAAGATTAGAGGACATCGCTGGACAGAGATGGGGCTCAGGTAAGTATTAGGGGGTGTTGAGGCGGCTGCTGTACACAGAAGGCTTTTTATCTTAATGCATATAATGAATTAAGATAAAAAAACCCTCTGACTTTACAACCCCCTTAATATCTTTACAACTGAGCAGGGGACTGAATTAATTAATTATTTCCTCACTTTTATAAACTAGATATAACTTTTTGCAATTATGGCATGTTTTGTATTTTGCCCTTTGATGTTTTTGGTTATCTGCTCATCTAGATAAAAATCATGCATATGGTATGATATATGGCATTTGTATCCTTTTGACATGGATGTCAAAGGTAGGAGTGCTGCTGCACTTAGTTTTCTATATAATACTATGTCAAAATACTATAAAAGTATGATATCTGTCAGTATGTCAGAAGAGTTTCATTTCTTTCAACAAGTCAGTTGTCAATAAGTCAAAAATGTCAATTGTCAGAACAAATTGTTCAAGGTAATAGTATAAATGTATAGATGATAATTAAACAGAATACATGAATAATAGAAACCATGTTTGAAGCTTATGTTAAAATGTAATGTTACTTACTCGAATTGTTATTATATATGAAAAAATTTTGTTTACAATGTACACACTACAATTCATTTTATTTGGATTTTTTAATTTGAATAGATTTTGTTTTGAATCGAAAGAGAAGGGTTAGAGTTCTGTTTTTATTTGCTGTTTTTTACCTGCTTGGAAAGATTTCTCCCTGTTTCTGTTTGAAAATCTCTTAAACGGGGAAACATTTTTTTGACAATGTTTTTATTACTGTCTGTGCCTTCCTTGCCTGGTGACAAATGCACCACTTTTTCTTGGAAATGAGATATGATTTAAGTTTTGGATTCATTTTTGCATTAAATTGTATTACTAAACAGAACATATCTCTTCTCCACCTTATAACCTAAGCTAAGTCAACATTCACTTTGCTAAGTGAACAGTCTCTATTCCTTTAGCAAATAAACCCCATACTGTCTGTCCCATGTTACATGACAAGATTGCAATTGTAAAATCTTTACTATCATATGTACATACAATGTAGTTAAATATTAGTTAGATCCATTTAGGGCAGGAAAGAGTGTGTTTGGGTAGTATGTGTTTTTTGGATGTTTTCTTATGTTGGGATAGCTCTTCACCCCAATAATATTTTCAGGGTTATTCTGTAAGATAAATTCAAAAAGTTTACATTTACAGTATTTACTGTACAATTCCCCTATCGGGGGCTTGGACTATGTTAACATACACATTAAGTGTCTGAGGAACATCACAAAAGGCAACACATTAATGTTGTGTACAGATGGTCTGATTTTCTGATGGGAAATGTTGGATGTGAGCTTGTTGTCGGAAAATCCAACCGTGTGTATGCTCCATCGAACATTTGTTGTTGGACTTCCCGCCCACAAATGTTTGCTACTAGGTTCTCAAATTTTTTGCCAACAAAACTTTGTTGTCAGAAAGTCCGATTGTGTGTACACAAGTCCCCGCACAAAAGTTCACGGATGCTCGGAATCAAGTACGAGCCGGAAGCGCTCAGTAAAACTAGCATTCATAATGGAGATATCACATTCGTCAAGCAGCAAATTTTGAAACCTCTCAATGCAGCGCATTCTCTTCTTCTTTATAATGCTATAATAATGAAGTTGCTTTGCTGCTGATATTCAGAGTTCTGGCAAACTTATTTTTTATTATTTCTCGTGATCTACAGAATAATATTTTTTTTTTCTCGTGATCTCCACAATAATTTTTTTTTTCTTGTGATCTACATATTTTTTTTTTTGTTTTTTCTCATGATCTCCAGAATAATCTTTTTTTTTAATTTTTTTTTTTTAGTGATCTCCATAATTTTTTTGTCGTCTTGTGTGTTAACTTACCACAACACCATTATTATCTTGTATTTCTTAACCTCAAGAATACAACTATGTTGGTGTCCCTTGTTAATTTGACATTGTATTTTTGAAATGTACCTGCCTACTCAAAAAGCAAACTGTCCTTTTTGAAGTAAAACACCTGGCCAAGTATTTGTCAAAACAAAAATTAGTAATTTAATAGGGGTCATAACAAAATAAAGAGGAAGGCAATGCTGGAGGAACAGTTGGAATTGGTGAAGCCTTTGTACCCCAGGGCAGACATCAATTATTTGACTGTCAAAATTGGTAACCTGAGGAGTCCATTTAATAGTAGACATGTGCATTAGTTTTCTTCTGAATGCATTTTCCTCCGAATTTCGGGTATTTTCACTATCATTTTAATAAACAATAACGAACGTACAGAATCCGAAAACCGAAAGATCCCACATAAACAATTGCTTTATTTTCGTTTTCATTGCGACAACAGTTTGATATAGATAGGAGATTCAACATGACGCTGACAATAGCGATCTGTGTCCATTGAACCTGTGGTCGAATGTGCCTAACCTTAGCTCTATTAGTCCAAGATTATTCTACAAAGAGAGAAAAGATTTGACATAGAGAGAAAAGATTCGACATTATAGAGATAATAGCAAAAAAGGTCGAATGTGCCTAACCTAACTCTATTAGTCCAAGATTATTCGACATAGAGAGAAAAGATTCGACATGAAGATTCGACGAAGCAGTCGCCGCGAGTGGACATTTATGGTCAAATGCTTAGCCCATAGGCTATAGAAGAATTCTAATGTTGGTTGACTAGTAATAATAATTAATAAATATAATTATTACTAGTGTCATACAACATTAGAATTCAACTTTAGCTTGTAGGCGGAACATTCGACCAGAAATATACGATTGTGGTGTTGTACAGTTTAGCTGCTCCGTCAAATCTTTTTAGAACATTCGACAGACACCATTACCCTTTAATGACAGATTTTACCTTAATTATTTTGGATTTTCGGACTAATGCATTCTTTAACCAAACAAAATAAATAAAAATGAATTTAGGGAATAACTAAATAATTGTATTTTTCTTACGAAAACGAAATTCCGAAACAAAATATTTCAGTGTGCACATGTCTAGTTAATAGGGACCTAGAGAGATCAGGAGCAGCAGCAGATGACATATATGTCCCGAGGCTGTGGTCTTACCACAGCCTGCGTCTTTTGCCAGACCACACCAAACCCAGGTCATCACTATCAACACTTCCTTCCATGCTGCTCTGGTGGGTTGGGTGGCTGTGGTGTTGGTGGTGTTGCTGGAGGTGGTGGAGGAGTATGGTCCAACTCACACAGTTGGGTTTTATTTGTGAGTTCACCCCTCGTCCCCTTGTTTAGGGTCTTAAAATTGATTTCCTCACTTCATCATGTGTTCCAGTTTGCTTGCTGTAACACAGCCAAATGCCTCGTGGCCACCAGGGGTCATGTTAAGTGCCGTAGTAGCCTGGTGAAGGAAAACAGTCGCTGACTCCTCCAGGTTCCTCGCCTTCCTGGTCCTTTTGGTTGGAGGGCAGAGGGGAGGAACCTGGGATTCCATCAGGCTGCTTGCCACGGCCACCACCTGGCTGAGACTTTCCTGTGTATGAAAATGGTACATAGTTTTAGGTTTTTGGTCATCAATCACACACAATTTTGAGCTCATGACTGTTGTAAATTGAATGTTAACAACTAGAAAAGACTATCATTCTGACCCCAGCATTTTTCATTCTCGTCCCAATCATTTTTGGCTACTACTGTCTATTGATATGTAAACCACTTTGTTAAATCTAAAATTAGTGATCAATAACATCTAGTTAACATCATTCAATTTTTGACAAGAAATATGTTCAACAAAGCTATACCTGGCTCACGCTGGGCTCCTCCACATCTTCCTGGGTGGAAGGCCTAGGTTGTACTTCAGGAGCCTCAGCTGATGTGGAAGGAAGTGTTGAAAGAAGTGTTGAAGGAAGTGTTGAAGGAAGTGTAGATAGTGGTGGCCTGGGTTCCATCTGGTCGGACAAAAAACACAGTCTATCGTAGTACCACAACCTGGGTACATATACGTCATCTGCTGCTGCTCCGAATCTCATGGAATCCTGGATCTTCTTGTGCTCCCTATTATATGTGCTCCTCAGGCTACCAATTTTGGCCTTCAAATAGCTGATGTCTGCCATGTTTTTTTGTTAAAAAACCCTTTTATAACACACATGTGAGTAAAATGTTTTATACTCAACAATGTGTGGCTTCTTCTTTCAATGCTCAATACCAGTTTTTTTTTTTGTGGTTGGTTGGTTGGTGCAGTTACAGTGACAATGGGGGTTATTTACTAAAGGCAAATCCACTTTGCACCACAAGGGCACTTTTAGTACACTTTCAAGTGCACTTACAGTGCACTTGTAGTGCAAAGTGGATTTTGCCATTAGTAAATAACCCCCACTGTGCTCTAAAATTTGCCCCAATCAGGCGATTTTAGGGACTCCAAGCAATTAATTCATGGAGTTGAAAAGGAGGAATATTTATATCATTAATGCATTACATACATTAACAAGAAAAACATTGTGTGTGTGTAGCAGACCAACAGCACCACATAATAGTTAGCTGAAGAAGAAATTGTCACCTCATGTATCAAAAAAGTTACGTTTGCACTATTGAAGAAAATGGCCAAAGCTCGCATTCGAACCCTTAGCTGCCCTGATAAGGAATAACCCTGATACCCGAGGCCTGGAGATAGCTTCAACCTCGCACAAACTGTGTCTCTTTGCTGATGATGCTCTCATGTTCATCACATCTCCCCATACTACCCTCCCAATTCTACTACACACCCTCGATAGGTTTGCTTGGGTCTCGGGACTAGAGATCAACCAAACCAAATCAAGGGCTCTCAATGTGTCTTTGCCTCAAGCGGATTTAGACATGCTACGCCAAAACTTCCCTTTCCACTGGTCCACCACATCTATTCCCTACTTAGGGATTAAACTGACGAGCGATCCATCCCACTTGTTCCAAAACAATTATCTCCCACTGCTAACCCAATTAACTTCACTTCTTAATCTTTGGGCCCCCTTATGTGTCTCCTGGATCGGTCGCATTGCAGCTGTTAAAATGTCTTTACTACCAAAACTTTTATATTTATATAGAGTACTCCCAGTCACAATCCCCCCTTATTATCATAGGGTCATACAAAATAAAGTCTTTAAATACATCTGGGGTCCCACAAGGCCCAGAGTGGCTAGATCCGTTCTTCTCTGCAACAAGCTCAATGGAGGCCTTGGTATTCCAAATTTTTTACATTATTACCATGCTGCAAGGCTGGCTCAGACTACTCTCTATCATTTGAAACATGAAATAACACTCTGGGTAAGCCTTGAAGCCATTGACTCATTTCCGATTACTATAACAAATTTGCTATGGCTTTCCCCAACATCAAGAGGCCCCATAACCAACCCACTCACAATACACACACTTAAACTCTGGGATAAATTGAAGATACCCTTCAAACTGATCTCTCAACACTCCCCCCTCTTGTCTTTCCTAGGTCATCCTCAATTCTATCCAGCCTATACTGAACCAACATCATTTCAGTCCTGGGCGCAGGCGGGCCTGACTCGCATATGTGACCTAGTCAACAGTGATACCATTAAAACATTCGCCAGTATCCAAGCACAAACACAACTTCCCAGTAGGGAATGTTTCCGTTATCTCCAAATTGCTCACTTTGCCCAAACAACAACAAAATCTTTCTCTGGGCTTGATACTTTGACAGAGTATGAGACCGTGTGCGATTCGGACCCGCATGCCCCAGGAATTATCTCCCGACTCTATACTCATCTCACTACACCACCCTCGAGCCCCCCCCACTTACGCGCAGCGATGGCTAAAAGACCTAGACATTAATATTGAAGCGGAGGACTGGGTGACTATCTGGACCAACACAAAAAACTTATCCCAAAACGTTATTGCCTCAGAGGCAAACTATAAAGTGTTGATGCGGTGGTATCTAGTCCCGGTCAGAATTGCTAAATTTTCACCTGAATTTTCCCCAAACTGTTTTAGGGGATGTGGTGACAGTACACACTTGCACATCTGGTGGACATGCCCACTGGTGCAGCGCTTTTGGGAAACTGTATTCCAAATGGCATCTACTCTCCACCAAGTCACTCTAAAAGCCAACCCAGCGATAGCTCTGCTCAACCTCATTCCACAAGATTACACGAGAGCTCAACTTCGCCTCCTTCTCCAGCTATTCACTGCAGCCAAGCAAACGGTAGCTAAGGCGTGGAAAACACCCACGCTCAGTATAGCTGAAATGAAAAATAGGATCACCCAGGCAATGGTGCATAGCAAGACTGAGGCGAAAATTCTAGATAAAGCCCCTCAGCACGCCAAAATCTGGCAACCATGGATTGAGCACTTCCTGCCAGCTGGTGTTGACGAACACCTACTGGGACTCTGAATCTGTTCATACTTGAACCTGGGATTCCGACAACACACCTTTGCCCATGTGGCCTGGCCGACCCACGTCCCCTCTTACCCCTCCTCTTCCAATCTGGTCTTACCCCCCTCCCCCTCTTTCTTCTTTCTCTCTCCTTTCTTCTCTTATTAATACCTATTGGTAGTGTACTCTGTCTTATATAATGGTCCCGGCGGCCCCCATGTTGGTCTTCTTGGGAGATGGCCGGTACCTCCGTATGCTTCTTTAAGGGACCCTGCTCCCTCTTACTTTTTGCAATCTTACCTTAATCGTTCCCTCATGTAATCCGACTGAGTATTCATTTATTTGTATAATTCCCTATTATACACTTTGTTAATGATATACTGTATAACTGTATTAAGCACTGTCTTATGCCAACTTGCTACCTTTACTGTAATGTATGGAACAGTTGCTTGTTAATTACCAATAAAATATTTGAAAAGAAAATGGCCAAAAATAAAAGGCCATTGGAGAACCTAGGAGACAGATAAGAAACACAAGCAGTAAATCAAATGAAAAATTAGTTTAGCTTTTCTCAACAAAATTATTTGAAAGAGCTTTTAAAGATTCTCTGGCATATCAATTGCCCCCTACCCGTGAAGTATTCCACATAGCTTTACCGTACTTCGCGGGCGCTTTGGGGTGGCAAGCCAGGATGCCAGGTTCAAGCGCCGTCATTGTTTCTGCTGGTGAGTTAGCCACAGTCGCAACTAAGGCCAGATAGTTGACTGCCTTCTTACGCAGAAAATTATGTAGAATGCAGCAGCTCATAATGATATAGTTTAGCCTGTATTCGGCCATGTTTATGGCCGTTTGGAATAGCCGGAACCGGCTGGCCATTATGCCAAAGGCATTCTCCACCGCTCTTCTGGCTCTGGCCAGCCGGTAGTTAAAGACCCTCTGCTCCGGGGTGAGGGTCCTCATGGGGAACGGCCTCACCAGATGGTCCCCCAGCGCAAATGCCTCATCTGCCACAAATACAAACGGGAGGCCCGCCACGTTATCTGCTGGAGGTGGCAAGCCCAAGCTGCCATTTTGGAGCCATCTGTAAAATTCCATCTGTGCGATGACTCCCATTCCACATACTGCCATTCTTCCCCATGTCCAGATAGAGGAAATCATAAGTCGCCGACACCACCGCCAACAACACAATACTACCGTACCCCTTGTAGTTGTAGTAGTATGACCCCGAGTTGGGGGGTGGGATGTTCTGGACATGCTTCCCATCTATCGCACCACCACAGTTGGGAAAGTCCCACTGCTGGGCAAATTGGGAGGCCGCAGTCCTTCCTGTGGGTTGGAAGGAAACTGTGGAGTCAAACAAGAAAAAAAAATTAGTACATTTGCACATAACATTTGCACATACATTCTTGGCCAACATAAGTATAACATTTATTTAAATGAGTATTTAAAGACAAAAGTATAAGGTCCACTTATCAGATTCCTCACCCCCTCTGATGGCCCATTGTAAAAATTTTAGGGTGAGTAGATGTTTTTGACAGGTAACTCTCTCCACTTCATTAAGAGCTGAATACATAAATAATGTGTGTTACTTTGGCCAGCCCCTCCTTACTTACACTATTGGCAGCCCACAGGACAGGTAAGAAGTGTCATAATCCAAAAATATGAATACATACTGTCCAAATGTATGCACATGTTTACATTTTGCAATTACCTATCAAGATAATAGGAGAACAAAACTTGAAACAGTACCATTTGAAAGTATTCAGGCAGGCCCTTGCACTACATGCTTTGGTGAATTCATCCATAAATATGAACACAAAAGAGGTAGGTATAGTGTGTATGCGTTTAGCAAAGTCAGCAGATAGAGTACTGATATCAGTTGACTTAGCGGTTGGGGGGGAGGGAGGGTTCCTGGGGAGGTTAGTGAAGGCAAATATGCTTGAAGGAAAAAAAAGGAGCATTAAAAGCTTACAGCATGCATGAGGACAAAGAGGTCATTCACAACATATTACAGTCATGGTAATTAGGGAATGATGAAATAAATACAATACATTAGCAAACATTAAATACATAGAATGTGATGTTAAAGTATAAAACTTACCTTAATATAGTCCTTCTGCAGGAGCTGAATGATGGCAGAACAGGTCTCTGGAATAATGATTCCCAGAGCCTGGGGGGAGATCCCAGTCGTGAACTTAATATCCTGAACACTTCTCCCCGTCGCCAAGTACCGCAAGGTGGCAACGAGCCTTTTCTTGGAAGTGATGGCTTGCCGCATGCAGTTGTCCAGCTTGGTAATATAGGGGGGTAAGCAAAGCCAAAAGACGGTGATAGATGGGGTCCGTCATCCGGAGATAGTTCCTGGAATCATCAGGATTATTCTCCTGGAGCTCCCGCAACAAAGGCATATGAGAGAATTGGTCACGATTAAAGCGGGGGTCCACCTATCTATCGTTTTTTTTTTTTTGGAGTTCATTCAAAAACTTTTCTTCTCATAATTATCTACTCACATGTTCTGTGTAATAAGTCCGCCTGTGTCCGATTTCGTTGTAAAGAATAACGTATAAAATTCACTGAAGGCGGTTTCCATCTTCATTGTGGGCATTTGAAGCCCACAAGCATGTATTTCCTGGATGCTGTGAATGCTGTGCTCCCAGCATTCACCGAGATGTTGTGATGACGGTGTTGCACAATGCATGCTGGGAAGCCTGAGACTAGCTCCCAGGGGACTGTGGGAGGTCTGGGAAAGGCTAGAAACACGCCTACTCCCATGGGAGGAAAACCAGGAAGTGCTAAGAAGATTAGAAAAAAAAGGTAATTACGGCGATTTAAATTTTTTTACACAGCATGTCAGCATCTAGGCAAGGAAGAGAATGCATAGAGATAATGTTCAAAATTTGGGTGGAACCCCGCTTTAAGTAACCAATTCTTGGTCCATGAACTCCTCCTCCCCCTGTTCATGGACTGGACTTGGGTCAAAGCAAGAACTCCAACACCAAGCCCAACAACAGCACAAACTCTACGACGAGTATGTAACCACAACATGGCTAGAAATCGGTCGGCTGCTCAGAACGAACTGACAGAACGCACTGAAAATCAGAAAGGACCTGACAAGAATGAGCTGCAAATCAGAAACAATCGGACAAGAACGCACTGAAAAACAGAAGCGAACTATAAATAGAACGCACTGAAGAACAGATACAAACCAACAAGCACAAACTGAAAAGCAGAAATGAATTGAAAAGCACAAGGCTGAAAAGCGCGAATCGTCTCTCACCAAACATCTACTAACATGAGATAAACAGGAGATTAGCAGAAGGAGCCCAAAGGGTGGTGCACTGGCTATTGAACTTCCTTTTTATCGGCTCGTCGTACGTGTTGTACGTCACTGCGTTCTCACGTTCGGAATTGTTGGCCAACATTTGTGTGACCGTGTGTATGCAAGACAAATTTCAGCCAACAAGCTTCAAACAAAAATCCACGGTTTTGTTGGCAGAAAGTCTGATCATGTGTACGCAGCATTACACTCCTCATTATTAGGTTTATCTCGGGGGCATAGAATGGTAGAAGAAAACAGCAATTATCACCAGGATTTCCAACTGTTGCTTGTAATTTTTGTCCACATATTGGCTCAGATATTGCAATCAAATAACCTCACTGTGGAACACAAGCAAGTCGGGTTACATTCTATATCAAAGTATTCTCTGTCAGGGAAATTAGATTCCTAAAGAGTTGATTGAAAGATGGGGGATAAGTGGGAACCAGAGAGTCGTTTAGATCAAATCATCTGTTAGGAAAACACTTTCTAGCCAATCCATTATCCCAAAGATTTGAGAATAAGGACTCTAAAGGATATAAAGCCAGAGAGACATTGGGGTTCATTTGCTAAAGGCTTTTTAGTGTACAAGAAAAGTTGTGTTTTGCAAGGGAATACTTCCTAAAGCTTAGTGAATGTGGTGAATGCGGTGAAGAATACCCAATTATGTTCAAGGAAAATGGCACTTTTGCTTGCACATGATTGCATTATGGAAATCAGCAAGGCTTCACTAAGCTCTGGGGCATGTTCCCAGGCAAAGCACAACTTCCCTTGCAAAGTGAAATGCCTTTCTCTCTTTAGTAAATCAACCCCATTTAATAGAGGGAAGAAGAGAGAAAGAGCTATCTTTAAAGACATATATAACTCTCTTGATACAGAGAGCTAGTATTGCTTATAATACTAATGTACTTATAAATGCAGCTTATGTCTTGGTATCGTTATACTTTTTATAGCTAAACGTATAATTGTTTGAAATGTTTCACTAGTAGGCTTAATTATTATTTTCAAATAGAATTACTATTTTATATTTGATTTTGTCTAAAGATCCTTATAAACTTATGTTGTTTGATTGAGTCTCCGTGCCTGCACACACATTTTCAGATCATATATGTAGTCATTATTGCTTTTTACATGCTCATATTTGAGCCACTGTATATGTTTTGGTTTACAAGCCAAAAGAGACTCTCCAGCTGCTATTCATTTCATAAACAATATGCTGATACAAAGACCATCTTGCTGGTCAAAAATATTACATGAGAGTATGTGTCAAGTCTCTCACTTACCAGACCGGTGAGTCCACTTGGGCAGAGGGTAGGCTCCCTTACGTATCCGACTCGCGGCCCCTGGTAGAGCAGACAGGAGGCCCACGAGTGCGGAGTGGTATGAGAGCCTGTGCAGGAGTCCGTGTTCCGGAGGTTAGCAGTCTTCAAACAGCAGATGATAGTCAGCGGCAGAAGCGAAGTCAAACAGGCCGGGGTCAAATGCAGGCGGAGGTCAGGAGAGTCCAAAAGGCAAGCCGGGTCGTCAACAGATCAGGAACACAGGAATCACAGGAACTAGGAACAGGAAACAGGAAACAGGAAACAGGAACTAGGCACGGAGCTGTTGATCAGGCAGCACTGCTCAGAGGGAGAAGCAAGCCTAAATAGGCTGATTGGTGCCAAACGCCGCGTTCATGCACGCACCGTTATGCACAGGCACCCGCACACCCGCACGCGCCCGAGCGCGCCCCCGGACAGTGGCATGCACACCAGCACCACCAGGCGAACGCATAGCAGCGCCCATAGGCATACGTGCCCGTGCACCACCGCGTCCACCGCGGCCAGCCGGCATGCCAACACCAGTGCCCACAGAAGCAGGCGCCCTAGCACCCGCAGGAAAGCGCGCACCAACGCGCCCCGGCGCGCGACAACGCCCAATCAGGTAAGCTCTCTGACAGTATGGAAAGTGTAGAGAGGAGGTGCAAAGTGTGAAAAGCTGAGAGAGAGCTAAGGAAAAGGGAAGGTGGCAGCATCACTGGTGAATTTGGGTACATGGCAGAAGGCAGGTAGAAGTGTCCAGGACACCCACTGGGCTCACCAGGCTGAAGGGATGCAGAATATCTTGAAAGATTACGAGTGGGTTCTAGTGTACTGGTATGTTATAATATGTAATCTTAATGCATGTAATTGTGCATGTAAATGCATGTAATTGTACCTCCTACATTCTGTCACATGTGATCCTGAAGAAGGATTCCTGAAACCTGTAGAGCCCACATGTGGACTGTAATTGGAATCTTTGCATGTGGAGAGTAAGTTTTAATTGTGTGTAATATGTTTTAATGGTACATAATAAAGTTGTTTATATGGTATTCAGGATTCTTGATTCTGTCTGAAACAACTATGCTTAGAGAACATGGAAAATATTTAGGTTTTGCTATATACTGCAGCTGCTAATAGAATTGACAAATAGTCATACCAATAAGAAAACTTGAACTCAAACCTTTTCATGAATAATAGCACTGGTTGGGGGATACTATTACCAACTATTGGAGACCATAAATGGCTCCCAATCTGCAAATACATGTATTTGGGGTTCGAAATTACTACTACATAAATGTATGATGCCATCCTTTATGTTAATTCTGATGTTATAGCTGTTATCAAGCATACTAGACTCTTAATCCAAGCATGCAACCTGACAGGCCAGGAAAAGAAGGGGCAGCTGCATGGTTTCCTTCCTTCTGAACCATACCAGGCCATATGACCTCAAAATTGGAAGGATGCCTTGTCAGACGAACACCCCTGGCAAAGCACATTGTCCTCATATGACCCTATGTTAAATATATACATACTTGCAAATTTGCAAATATAACCTTAACATTCCATTAATTATCTTTTTTTTATTTTACTTTTACAACCCATTAAAAGTAAATACACTTTGGTAATAATAATATTTGATATAGTTATACTTTTCTTTAACTTATTGTGCTCATTTGTGCAACATTAATTCACACTATGCAGAAGTGAATCTATTAGACCTAAGTGAAGGAACTGCTACATTGATAAATGGGTATAATTACAAATGGCTAAAATAAAATATCTTTTCTTTCTACACTTTCGCGTAGTTATGATAAATACTGTTTGTTTCATGCTCAGTGTTAGTTGTTCGGGTATTTAACTTTAGTACAAAAGAACATTTTCACAAAAAATCCATTATTAACCATTGCATAATTAGGTCAGGGAGTTGATGTATGAAGCTGGCCTTACAGCTGCTATTACTTTTGTATATGAAAAATGCATCAGTGCATTAGTGGGTAACAAAATATTATTTTCTGTTTACATCTGGATTTAATTGACATAATAGCAGTAATTGCCTCTGTCTTAGGCCAGAGTAGTTATTTATAAAAAAAAAAAAATGCAAATATTTTACACTTATAAGAAAGTATCAGGATGAAAGAAAATAATGATGGGGGATATCTAAGGTCTGACAGTGCAAATTAGGATACTTTATTTTGTAATAAAAGGGAGCAACAAGCAAAAGTATAAACAGTTTCATAATATATATATAGATAAGCTGTGATATTTTGCACTGTTACTTAACGAATTCAAGTCCGATCCAATTCTGACATTACTCCTATATGTAAAAAACATAGTTTGTTTTCTAGGAAAACACTTAAAACCCAGAACATTATATATATTTTTTAGCAGAGGCCCTTGGGAATAAAATGGTAGGTGTTGCATATTTTATGTCACATGATATTTGTACAGTGTTTTTTTAAAACACAAATGTTTTGAACAAAAATACATTTAAATGCATTTTAATGTACAAAAACACAATATAATACCTAATTGTTTGATAATATATAAAAGATGATGTTATGCCTAGTAAATAGGTATCAATCATGTCACACTTTAAAATTGCATCTGCTCGTGGAATGGCACCAAACTACGGTACTCAAAAATCTCCATAGGCGACACTTCAAAAGCCTTTACAGGTTATCCATTTAGAGTTACAAAGGAGGTCTGGTGCTAAAACAATTTCCCTCGCTCTGACGGTTGTGGTGACATGTGCATCAGGGACCTATGTGCGTGTTTGCATTTGCATGTGAGCATTGGTAGGGCGCTTTAATTTTTTTTTTTTTTATTCTTCATTTTATTTTTAAAAAATGATACTGTATCTTTAAATTATTTTTTTTTTTATGTCTTTTATTGCTAAAACAAGAGATGGACAAAATCCCTTGTAATAGCATGAGCCAACACAGGTCCTCCTTATGGAGAGATCTGGGGCCTATTAGACCCCAGATCTCTCCTCTAGTCTCCCAGACATCTGATCAAACCAAGATCAGTTTGATCAGATGCTTGTTCAAGCCGGTAACGGGTTGTTTACATGAGTCTGAAACCGTTTTCTGGCATCACACAGTGGGAGGAATAACATCAGTTCCTCTCACTGTGTCCCATGAACTGGATGCCACCGGTCACATCTTTACCAGGCTCTCTGATCGCAGGAAGGTGGCTGTGCCGGCAGGCGGGGGCTGGGACCCCAATTTGGCACCTGTAGAAGTAATCCATTCGCTTCTTAGCCACCAGGATTACTTTTACAGCAAAGGTAATCGCAGGCCCTAAAAAAAATGATATTGCATCATCACTGCAGCTTTAATGAGCTATCATCCTTCCAATCCAGCAACGCACCAATATGCTGCTGGAAGAGAAGTGGTTAAAGCTCATCTCTGGTCAACACATAACCTCCCTCCAAATCCTCTAACCAATTCAACAAGTATTTTTTTTATTCATTTTGGTTAACTTGTGGAACATTTTATACACACCTAAGTTTACCCTTCGGGCCCCTTGCTGGCACCATTTCCGGGTCCTTCGCCAGCCAATAGAATAAATAAATAATTACAACCAGTGGGAAAAAGGAGGGGCAGAGGGATCTAAATTAATGTGCATTTTACAGTCAGTTTTCACAGCTGCTATCTAGGGATTGCTTGAAAGTAGCAATGAACTTAAAGTCCCAGGTGCAATCTGAGGGAGGTTTGCGGAACATAGCTTAAGTGTGGATGCCATTTTCAAGGCTAATAGGTAAGGTATTTAAAAAAGAAAAGGGATGGGCAGCTGGATACTACTCAGAAGGACATGTACAAATGTAAAAATAAATAATAATACTTAAAGTGGAACATTAAAATTGAACATGTTCTTTAGATAACATGCCCAGGGCGTGCCCCGAATTTGCATGTGCAGGGATGCATCTGTATAATGTGTAGGAGGTACTACAGTAAAAATGCCATTTAGAAAAAAAAAGTAATTTGAATTGTGGTAATTTACATTTCTCTTATGGATTTTTTTTAATGGCATTGGGACTTCTGGGGACCCCCTAAAATACATACCATACTCTTGATTAAAGCATACAGCCTGACAGTCCAGGAAAAGGAGGGGCAGTTGCATGGCTTCTTTCCTCCTGAACCATAGCGGGTCACATGACCTCAACTATGGAAGGGTGCCTTGTCAGTCGGACACCCCTGGCAAAGCACAGATGAGAATGAGTTATTGAAATCTGGAAGCTCCCTTAAAAAAATGAGGTGTTCACAGATACCAATTGCTCTCTACATAATAATCTTGGTTACTCACAAAAATAAGTAAATAAATCCTCTATTGAGAAAAATGCACAAGTTCTGTTTTTCCATCTTTGACATGTCCTTTAAAAAGAAAAAAAAGAAAAAGAAGAAAAAAAAAAGTCTGTCCTTTTAGATTCATCATCAATCATATTGTCCAGTGGGGCAGATCCACATCAGACTTGATGAACAATACACATTGAACCACCAAAACAAAAACACACAGGTTAAGCATCCGTTAAATACTGTAATCTATAATGTTAACAAAAGGGAGGTGATAGTGGCTAACATCACTGTCAAATTATGCAAATATGGATGTGTAGCCAAATTAGGATATTGATGGCAGCCACTATCCCTGCTCATTTGTTTACATGGCCAGGGATTCCCAGCCAGCAAATGAATGGGGCCAGGGGACATCACTGATTGCTAAGGATGTGGAGGGTGCTACCACCCACTGCTTTCTTAACAGGAAGCAAACTGTCATATATTGTAGCAGCTACTATAACATGGAAAGTCTGGTCCAAACCTGGGTTCAGGCAGAGCTGGAAGCTCATCCCTGCTGGGGAGCTTCAGCAAAAAGAAGCAGTAATGGCATGTTCCTTTTAAAAGAACGAGTGTGTATTGCAGATTGTGTTTCTTAGGATGTATAAATGGTGCAGAATACATGCCTACCTATTCTTGTAACAAATAAAAGCAATCTAAAAAGAGTTTTGACTTAATCAGCATTCATTGTCTGATAATAATACTGAGAAACAACAACTTTCAGAAAATTCTGTATCCTATTCCAAAAATGATCCTGAGCAATAAATTAACTATAATATACTCTTCAAAATTTTATGCCTGGACCTCAGTGCAGAGAATAATGCTGGTGAAATACTATTTTACTTAGCAGAAAGTGTACTGAAAAATGTGGGTAGCAGTTTGCTAGTGTCTATTAGGGATGGGCGAACGGTTCGGCCCAAGCATAAGTTCGGGCCCAACTTTGATTGTTCATTCGACAAAAGCCGGCTTTTGTTAGACAGCGCAACATTCACATGGGCCGAACGGCGGCTGTTTTTTTTTCCAACCAGCTGATGCTTTTTTATTTTATTTTTACTTGGTGATTCTGCCAATAAACAAACAAACTAAAACAGGGCTAACTTCCAATTAAGTTATTGAATAAATACTAGATTAGTATTAGTAAACACATACAGTATCATAGATAGATAGATAGATAGATAGATAGATAGATAGATAGATAGATAGATAGATAGATAGATAGATTGATAGATATAGATAGATAGATAGATAGATAGATAGATAGATAGATAGATAGATAGATAGATAGATAGATAGATAGATAGATAGATAGATAGATAGATAGATAGATAGATAGATAGATAGATAGATATAGATAGATAGATAGATAGATAGATAGATAGATAGATAGATAGATAGATAGATAGATAGATAGATTGATAGATATAGATAGATAGATAGATAGATAGATAGATAGATAGATAGATAGATAGATAGATAGATAGATAGATAGATATAGATAGATAGATAGATAGATAGATAGATAGATAGATAGATAGATAGATAGATAGATAGATAACAAGAAATTGATATAAAACTCACAGTAAATTCATATAATCTGCAAATATCAATAAATACAGCAAATGTCAGCATACACAGTAAGCTACCTAAACACTAGTTTAAAATCCCTACTAACATTCATATGAAAATTCTCAGTACATCCAATGAGAAAGTTGTTTGAAAGTACTTCAAAATTTCATTTGCTTTTAACATTTGATTGTGGAATGAACTGGGTTTCCCAAATGAAACCAACATACACTATTAGAAATGTGTTTATTCCATCCTGCTTCTTTGAATTTTCTCATCACTGCAGTCGAAAACAAATGTCAATTTGATCCCACTAGTGATTAGAAAATAAAATAAACAATCCTAAAATGAAAACGTTTGAATGAAATTCTGTGTATGACCAGCTTAAATCATTGATCAATATAACCAAAATGCAAAACCTCTTGTATAGAACAAGAAGGGAATAAAATCATATCATTAACAATTGTTTTCTAAACTGACACAGTAATGATTTTGAAATTTGAAACAGCAAAACATAAGCAGCTGCTCAACAAAACTTACAAAAATCAAGTTTTCTGTTTCGGAATTGGGACTAAAAAAGTCATTATGGGCAGCAGTCCCATCTTTTTCTAGTTCTATATTTCATAAATTAACTTCACATTTTCATAAATCATATAACCAGGGTTGGTGGCCCCAATATGGTTACTCATATAGGACAATTATCAGTGTTTAAATGCTTTTAATGCAGCATACTACATATGCTGCCTTCTTGGAAAAGAAGACTGACAAGGCTAATAAATCTTTCATTTGGCCAGGGTGATATAGTCTTCTTTAAAATTTAATAATGTTGTACTAGAAGACATTATGCAAAATGTGTTACTAGCACTGCCATAGAAAGCAACTGCCTGAAAGAAAAAGCACTTGAGTTAATCTAATCTCATATTAATAAAACATTCTGGACTTTAACCATGCAGGTTGTGTGTCCATTACCTCTCTTAAAAATGTGATCGTCTAGCAAAATTATAATATGTAGGAGTAATGATTAGTATTTTGTAAGGTTGGAAAATAGATTTAAATTCAAAAGTACTTACAAGCAAAGCCTTCTTAACACATCAATCGTATTCCTTAAAATTTATATTTGAAATATATTTTGTGAGAAGACAATTTTTCCAATTTTTTAGCTAACTCAACATTTGTTGAAAAAAAATAATCCCCTTTGGATGATTTTTGTACACAAGGATTACAAGGATTTCAACAAACTTTGTTGAAAATTCCTACCTTGTTCTATCTTGTTCTAAAGAAAGGGCTGTTTGTTTCACCATGTCCTTTCCAGACTAATTCCGGAATGGGAGAATCTGCATTCATTATAATTACGAGGTGCAACCCCAATGTTCTAATGAGGGAAACTGTGGTCTATGCATCCCTTTAGTAGAAAAACCTTAGGACGTATCTAACGAAAACTAACATTTCTATTGCAAGGGATGCCTAAAATTGACCTTGTACCTTAGAACAGACTTTTGAGAAAATCAAGCAGCCCCATAAGCAAGAGATGACATTTCTGGGATATTCTGTACACCAGCAGTGTGCACAATGCCTCCTATTTATCAAATTGCATTCATTTTCAAAAATTACAGCCATTGCAGAATAAAATTGAAGGATATGTTTGAATAACATTAAATTACAAAATGCACTATTAGCAATATGTAGCAATATTATATGATATATATGTATTTTTTTAACAAAAGTGGAGCTTACCTTTAATGACTGACAACTAGATTTACATGCTAGAACTTTTGATTTTCATTTGCCTTTACCCTAGCTTTTGCATGGCAGGGGTCAAGAGACGTGCAAGTATACCTGAAGGAAAACTTGTAGGCTGCCACTTACGACTTTTTCCTTAAAATGCTTCCTGCTTAGCTTTTAGAGATTAGAGACTCTGCCCAGGTTCGATTTGCTAAGGGTTTGGAAAACATTGTTTGAAATATGGTGAACCTAAATTTAGAGGAGAATTCCACTGAAGTCTGCGGGGGTGAGACAATCTTGTTAAAATTTGGTAATTGTTAGGGCCAATAGACAAACTAGTACTAACTAACTTTAGTAAAAAAGGGCATGGGAATCTAGGCACTGCCAAATGCAAAAAAGTCTTAAAAAAATGGTATAGCAGAAAGTCTGTGTTTTCATGTGACTTTGAAAGTCACCTTGAAAATACACAATCCTTGCTGGAGCCATTTTGCATTTTTACACATGTTTTAAAAATGATTTTAGCCCTGAAGATTTGTTAAAACCCCCAAACAGTATATATTTTTGAAAGCAGACACTCTGTAGAAAAAAAGGTGGTAGTTATGATTTTTATGTCACACTATATTTGCACAATGGTTTATCAAGGGTAAAATTTCAGTAAAAAAAACATAAATGATAAGTCCAGTACACGAGGCAATAGGTAACATGTATATAGCAAGTGGTATTTTCATATGTAGGTGTCCTCAACAGCTGCATTTATGTTTGTTTTTGTGCATATGTAGGGGCAAGGTGGGCTAAAAACTTTTCAAGGGTGTTTTAGGTGCTTCAGTGCAGCTTTATTTTTTTTTTAAATTTGTTGTTTTCACAAAAATCTCATTTATTTCACATAGGGACAAAAAGTCTTTTATGTGATATAATATTTTTAGACAGGTTCTCTTTAATGAGACAGTTTCATCTGCCTTCTGTTGAAGGTAATAAAATGAAGTTTTCAGATTGTTTTATATGGAGGGGAAGTTGAAACTGGGGTACATTCAATCACTTTCATTAGAAAGCCAACAATTGGTTTGTGGAGTGTAAACACACTCCTTGTGACCTCGGTACTGAGGCACAAGGCACAGATTAACCACTTGACCTCCTTCATGACCAGGCCATTTTGTTGCGATACGGTACTGCGTTACTTTAACTGACAACTGCGCGGTCATGTGAAGCTGTACCCAAATAAAATATATGTCCTTTTTTCCCACAAATAAAGCTTTCTTTTGGTGGTATTTGATCACCTCTGCGTATTTCATTTTTTGCGCCATAAACAAAAAAAAAACAGTCAATTTTGAAAAGAAAAGCAATATTTTGTATTTTCTGCTATAAAACATATCCAATAAAAATTGTCAAACATTACATTTCTTCATTCATTTAGGCCAATATGTATATTGCTACATATTTTTGGTAAAAAAAATATGGGTGCAAGTGACTGATGATACCCCAAAGAGTGAAGGAAGTCTTATGCCGCATACACACTAGCAGACTTTACGGCAGACTTTGTCCGGCATACTTTTCGACGGACTTTACGACGGACTTTCTGAATGAACGGACTTGCCTACACACAATCAACCAAAATCCGACGGATTCGTACGTGATGACTTATGACCAGACTAAAACAGGGAAGTTCATAGCCAGCAGCCAATAGCTGCCCTAGCGTCGCTTTTTGTCCGTTTGACTAGCATGCAGACGACATAAAGGCATAAAAGTCAGGAGACATACCCACGTATGACCATCCTAAGCCATAAAAAACTGGGAAAATATTGTTTTATTTCATACAGACTACAGAGCAGTATACATTAAATAAGCTATAATGCCCCTAAATATCTGTGGTCATAGGGCTGTGACATAAATTTCTATATACAGTACACATTTTATATAAAGTAATGCACTGTTCTTTTTAGTACTGGATAAAGTAGAGAATTGAAAAAAACCTCTGTCAGTCTATTTATTGCTGTCTGTGTCACATTGGGGAGGTCCTGCATATGCAACAAAAGGAGATCTTTCTAAAGTTAGGAAAATTCACTTCATACATAGTTGTCACTGAAACTGGTATCCCATTGAAAAATGCCTTTCTTGTTATTAGTGTTTAGTAAAATCTGATTAAAAAAAAAGAAAAATTTCCTTTGTTGTAGATTCCTACCTGTCTCTGTCTCTGGGAGTGCTTAGTCCATTTTAATTAGCTGGTGCACTGTCATTGGTCTTATTGGAAAGGCTGCAGTGTCTGCATCCCTTTAGAAGTAATCCTTAAGGAGAATATCACCAAAAATGACTTTTTTCATTTTAGAGGATGCGTAAAGCCTGACTTGTATCTTAGTGCAGAGTTCTTCTCCAAAGCAGGAAATGATATTTCTATGGGCATTCTGTACACCAACTGTCTACAGAACATCTTTAAGTTGGCATATTGCATTGCATTTTACAGAAAATAACAGTGCTGCAGTTCAAAAAGGAAACTATATATATATATATATATATATACACACTATATTACCAAAAGTATTGGGACGCCTGCCTTTACACACACACAAACTTTAATGGCATCCCATTCTTTGTCTGTATGGTTCAACATTGAGTTGACCCACCCTTGCATACCCTGGCAAAATTGTGAAATTTTGGCATTAATATTGAAAATATGACTGATCATGCAAAAAACTGTCTTTTATTTAAGGATGGCAATCACATGAAGCCATTTATTATCACATAGTTTTTTGGATCCTTTTTAAATCATAATGATAACAGAAATCACCCAAATGGCACTGATAAAAAGTTTACATACCCTGGAACGTTTGGCCTTGGTACAGACACAGAAGGTGGCACACACAGGTTAGAATGGCAAGTAAAGGTTAATTTCCCACATTTGTGTCTTTTTTAAATCACAATTAGTGTCTGTGTATAAATAGTCAATGAGTTTATTAGCTCTCACATGGATGCACTAAGCAGGCTAGACAATGAGCCATGAGGAGGTAGAAAAGAACAGTCAAAAGACCTGCGTAACCTAGGTAATAAAACTTTACAAAGATGGAAAAGGATATAAAAATATATCTAAAGCCTTGAATATACAAGTCAGTACTGTTCACTTATTAAGAAGTGTAAAATTAGGGTCTCTTTTGATACCAAGCCAAGGTCAGGTAAACCAAAAAAGATTGTAGCCACGACTGGCGGAAGAATTGCTCAGGATACAAAGAAAAACCCACAGGTAACTGCAGGAGAAATACAGGCTGCTCTCCAAAATGAGAGGAACACAATTCAATGATACTTGAACAAAAAAGAGCTGCATAGTTGAACTGCCAGAAGGAAGCCTTTACTGTGCCAATGCCACAAAAAAGCCAGTGAGGCATGTCAAGGTGTTGTTGGGCATATTGTAACCAGGCCTTTTTTTTGGAACTTGTACAGTAAAGGCTTCTTTCTGGCAACTTGACCATGCAGCTCTTTTTTGTTCAAGTATCATCGTATTGTGCTTCTTAAAAACAACCACACCATCTTTTTCAAGAACAGTCTGTATTTCTCCTGAGGTTATCTGTGGGTTTTTCTTTGTATCCCGAACAGTTCCTGTGGCAGTTGTGACTGAAATCTTTCTTGATCTACCTGACCTTGGCTTGGTATCAAGAGATCCCCCAAGTTTTCCACTTCTTATTAAATGATTGAACAGTACTGACTGGCATATATAAGGCTTTGGATATCTTGTTATATCCTCTTACATCATTGTAAAGTTTCATTACCTTGTTACGTAGGTCTTTTGACTGTTCTTTTCTACTTCCTCAGTGTCTAGCCTGCTTAGTGCATCCATGTGAGAGCTAACAAACTCATTGACTATTTATACACAGACACTAATTGTGATTTAAAAAGCCACAAATGTGGGAAATTAACCATTTTAACCTGTGCGTGCCACCTTCTGTGTCTGTACCAAGGCCAAACATTCCAGGGTATGTAAACTTTTTATCAGGGCCATTTTGGGTGCTTTCTGTTATCATTAGGATTTAAAAAGGATCCAAAAAACGATGTGATAATAAATGGCTTCATGTGATTGCTATCCTTGGATAAAAGACAGTTTTTTGGCATGATCAGTCATATTTTCAATATTAATGCCAAAATTTCACAATTTCTACCGGGGTGTGCAAACTTTTGAGCACAACTGTATATATCTTTTCTATATTTGTTTTCCACAATACTGGAGTTAGCCTTTAAGTTGATAAACCTGCAAGCTTTTGGGATGCCTTATATCCCTGAAGAAACTGACATCTTTAGTAACCTAAGTTAGGCAATAAAAAAATATCACCTAAACTCCAAACTTTTTACCTTCAAATACCAAAACCAAATTTTGTTTATAATATTGTTCTAAAGACACACACTGTATCACTACTTTTTGAGATTGCCTGTGAGCAAGGGGACATTAACTTCTATAGACATACTGTCCTCGACAGGCAGAAAAGCACATCCCATTTCACCCAAGGGATGTATTTGTATCGACTCATTTAACCAAGCTGACAGAGTAATGCAAGGACAGCACAGTTCTTGCACGCTACACTGCGAACCAACCAAAACATTTTTTTTTTGAATAGAGCTGTTTCTTACTTTCTTAGGCTCTTATGTTTTGCTAGAAAATTCTGCATCAGAGCAATGTTTTAAAGTGCTACTTTTAATTAAAACTTGGTATTTGTTTTTATTGTTCTGTAATACTGATATACTACTTATTTTATTTTTCAGAAACAATTGGATAGGCAATACCCTACTTCCAGCATGCACGTTTTAACTGTTTATATACATAATGAATTATTAATTACTTTTTAAATTGTGTTGAATACTCATTATTAACATAAGATTTATTTACATATTAGGCTAAATAAAGAATATAAAACACTAAAAGGAGCATTTCTGCCTTTTAACACCTGTGAGTTGATTGCTTTCAGATGAGTAATAATGTGTTACACATATGACTGGTCATAAATGGCCTAAGCCTTCTATTATGGTTGCACAGTACTTTTGCTGAGTGATCCACTAACTTGTTTTTTATTCAAGAACTGAAACCAGACAAATCATATAAGAGTAGAGTTATCTTTATAAACGCTGACATTTTCCTTGTATTGGAAGCACTTTCTTCTAGCATAACAACAAAGACTATATAAAAATGTGTTAAATGTCATGGTTATTTTAAACATTTGGTACATAAAAAATGTGTATTAAATGTCCCCTCCTGCAATTTAACTGCTTGAAATTAAGGGTGTAATTTACTTAACAAGGCATAACATTTACCCAGGAATGTAATCTTTGATGGTATGGGTACCCTTTGCAGATTCACTAAAAGCAGTCACCAAATGGCACATGCATGTGCATGCAATAAACAGGGAACCTACACATATTAATTTTATAAAGCTGATGACATGATAATAATTGCTGCAAGCAGGGAATATAAATAAATTAAAATAGTTTTACAATGTGTCACTGAAATGTTAATGCTTTATAATTTAGTTCTTATTACTGTTTTTTTTTTTAGCCTTACATTACAATGAGTTAGAAGCAATAACATCCTGATTATACAATGAATAACTATATAAATTTTCTTTTATGATGTACTGTATTGCCGATTTTTCAAACTATCAAAGAGTTGTTATAGGTCATATCATGTTACAATTCTTTTAGCTTACCTAAAAATAAACACGTGATCAGGGATCAATAGATGTAATAAACTGAGAAGCATTTTCTTTCCTTATAGTATAAATTTTTACATACAAACATATCTTGTATCAATCCTACATATTGGTCAGCGCACACTGATGTGCTCAGCATTGCCATGCAGTGAACATGCTAAAGAGTTTATGCACCTAGGACCTATTGATAAGGCATTAAAAGCATTATGTCTATAGTAAAATATACTGTCATTACATGTAAATACTGGCAAATTGGCTGCAAATGTGCGTTTACAAAGTTTACCGCACTAAAACAAGTGGTTTGCCATTCAAGTTAATTAAGCAAACAAAATGTTTAAATACTTTGTTATATGTACGTGTGCACAATGAAAATTTATTTTACAACAATACATACAATATATTTGTGAAATATGGGTTAATAATAATTTCATAACAATTTATTAAAAAAAAATGTTTACGGTTTTAGTTGACACGCCACAGCTGTTTCTAGTATAGCCAGATTTTTTTTCCTGCGTGATTGAAATGTATAAATAATGATTTTTTTTATATATTTTAATCCGATTATTAGATGATTAGATGATTTTGCTTTTTTTAATACCTAGATGTATGCTAGATCCCTAAAATCATTTACAGATTCAGAAAATATGAGTGTGCAATTTTTACCGCACTAAAATAAGCAAAGCAAGTTGTCGCTATTAAAGTTAATTAAGTAAAAACACTTTTGAAGTTCTTTATTGCACAATGTTAATTTGATAAACAATACATATAATATATATTTTTTGTGAAATATGGGTTAATAATAATTTGATCACAATTTATTTAAAAAAATATTTTTACTTTTTTTATTGTACATCCCACCGCTGCTGATAGTATACTCAGATTATTTTTTTAAAACCCATGTGATGAAATATATTAGCAATGACCTTTTATTAATTTAACCTGATTAATAAATGATTATCATGATTTTAAATTATTTCCACTACCCAGATGTAAGCTAGGTAGTGGAAATAATGTTTGAGAATGTGAGAATGTGTGAGAATGCGCATCTGCGTATGCAAAAATGCATAAGCAAGCTAGTATGAGTTTTCACTTTTTTCCTTTCTCTCTTGTCAGCAACATGGGTTTGCTTTTTGTAAATCAGTCCCATTATATTTTCCCTATTATGATATCATAATAGTGTCATAAAACATTCTACCTAGTGAGTAATGTTTAATGTTTGCTTTTTTTTCAAATATGCCATTTTTTATGTTTGAACACATCTTTGTTTATTTGTTTTAATTCTCATTTTGTTAATCCCTTTAACACCTATCATATTTCACCTTTTCCAAATGTGATTTTCCATCTGTTTGCCATGTAGCAATCTACCATTATCACTCTATGAGATTTTTGGCAGTTAACATGTTTTTTGATTATTGCTTAGGCTTGCGATAGACATTAATGATAAATTTTGACAGATTAGCAGACCAGATGGTTCCCCATCTGTATAATTTTGTTCATGAAATTTTAGTTTGTACAATTCCATTATATAAAAAAACAGATTTTTTTAGTATTTTTTAGGTTTTTTTTTAGTATTTATGCTATATTCTCTGAAAAAAAAATGTATTCGTGTTCCAAAACAACTTTACAACCAGTAAATCTGATACCAAATGAATGGTGCTTTTATGTGTAATCTCAGTAACATTGAAAACTCTTCATATAATAATTAAAAATGAGCATCAAGAATTAAAAGTAAAACAAATATTCAGTGGCACGCAATCTATACTTTGCATGTTTTTTTTAGAGGCTATAAGAGACATAGAAGCATAGATTAAACTAAGCAATTCTTAATTAAATATAAAATCATCTCCATTAAAGACTTAACAAGTGCAAATGCTGTGTAATGTAACAAACAATGAAACAGTTTAAAATATAATGTAACACCAATCAACAATTAACTTTGACTCTGCCTTTGACCTAAATTAATAATAGTAATTGGATAAGCAAATGCCTGACAGCATGACCTAGATTTTCAGATAAAACTTAATCCTAGTGAAAAGAAATAGATTTAATGCATATGTTTATGGATTTAAATGATTATTTTGAATTTATAATCAGCACACCCAAACTTTTACTTTTTTAAAACTTTACTTTATTAAAAAAAAAAAAAAAATCGATTTATCCTTGGTATCAGTATGTATTTGTACTACTTCAATAATGCAATTATTTTTAAAAAAGCACCATACTTTATTGTATATTCTGAAATGCTGCCTTGAACAAGATATTTAGGTTGAATGTGTAAACTTTTTTAACAGCTTGGAAAAAATGACAGTCTAACCTGTCTAAAGTTGTTTATTAAGAAAGGGAAAATCTTTTTCTTCAATACATTAGTAAGATAAGAAATCATTGCCAGAAACAGAATATTGTTATAAATAATTTATAGGATGTTTCAAAGCCACAGTGATTCTATTGAAATTAAAATGTAAAAAAATGTATGCAAACCTACTTATGCCCGTAAAGGAAAATAGTTACTGTGCAGAAGATCCAAGAGTATGAAATGTCCAGTCTGCTATAATATCCCTGCATAATAGAAGAAGAACTTGCACTTTCTTTTCTGTTAGCACCATTATATTAAGTGAGAATGAACAGAGGCAGTACCGATTGGGGCTGACCCTACACCTCACAACAGGGGGTAAGAAGTCTGGCCATTTCATTATAAAGATAAAATTTGCTGAACCATGCAATAAAAGTGGAGGTACAGCACAGTATGACATCTTTCAAAACTAAGATTTAGGGTCCGATGAAAAAGATCTCTCTTTCCTACTGAATGCTTTAAAGAAAAACATGGCACGCTTAATATTCAGGATAACTGTACTTGGGTAACCAGACACTAGTGGGATTTTGAATACTTTATAGATTTGTATGCATGATTTACTGTAGGTTTATAATCTTTTGTGCTGGTTTGAAAAAGAAAAAAAGAAGACAAGGATCACACAACTATTTATGGATATTACTGTCAAATCGAAAAGCCTAAGAAGACTGTAAAAAAAGGTAACATTTTGTCTATTTAAATTTATCTTTTGCTTTTTACATGGCAGAACTCAAGCAGCTTAGAAATTTGAAAGGTTATGGGATTCGTTTTGCTGTGTAGCTTCTTGTGTGCATATTTTTCACTTGACTTGTAACTTAATTAAGGTAGGATTCCTTGTTTCACGCTTTAAAACATTTTTCAGTGCCGACAGTGCTGGATCCAGGCCAGAGAGTCTCCAGTTGTGTTTTCACCATGACTTGATGTGATTTTTAACCAAATGTCAATTGCAGCAGTTCAAGGCTGTTTATGGTTTTTTAACAGCAAAACATTACTAAACTGATTTTTTTTTGTGCTTTGATTTATTTTTCTTTTCTTTTTATGAAAACATGAAATATTCTTAAAATTTTTTTTAACCAGCACACTAAATACATTTTTGTTATCTCAGTCACCATATACAAGTAAAATCTAGATTGATAGAAAGCTTTCTCTATATACATGTGCAAAAATAAAAGGTCTTCTATTGTACTTTAATTGGTGGTTGATTCACTTTTCTAAACATCCAAGTGTCAAGTGATTAATCTTATTAGGACTACAAAATAGCATGCTATAAAACTGCTGACTGTTATTTATAACCATCTTTGATTTTCTTAGCTGGTGGAACATATTTGTGTTTGTTCATTAAATGTAACGCCAACTCAGTGAACCTAAGCTTGATTTAAATATCCTAGGACAGGTCTCTTCGTAAATTATCTACTAATCTCTCTGTTTTAAGTGAACCCAGCTTGACTGATTTTGCATATAAAATTGTACATTTTCAATCAATCATGTTGCTAAATAGTGCAAGAAAAAGAGCGTGTATAATGTTATATCATTTAAAAATAAAAAAAAGGATCAATTTGCACCACAGCATGAATACATTATAAATTTCTATGGACACCAGAGAAAAATCAGAGAAAAAGACACAATGTCTTTGAGGCCAGTTTGCACATAAATATGTCCTTAGGCTTTGGGGAGGAGTGGGAGAGGCATACGCAGACACTCCCTGGCACTCACTTATCTCAAGTAACAACAGTGATTGAACATGGTTTTATAACCATTTAGATCTGTCAGTGGATGACACTGTAGGGTGCCCATAGATATAAGATCCTTGACCAATAGATATAAGATCCTTGACCAATAAATACTACCAATTGTAGCATTTATCATCTTAAACCAATGAGTACTTTTCATTAGTCACTTATCCAACCTTGCTCAAACATTTTGTTTTGCTCTATGGTCCATTCCTGAGGATTAACTTGTTATTGGTTATCAGACAACAAAATAAAAAAGTGATTATTGTCTTGGTGTAAATATTTTTTACATTTTTTTATTTAAAAAAGTGTACATATAGGAAACATTTGTGAAATATCAATAAAAATAGTTTTTAAAAAAATCTTAAAAAATTGGGTGAATAAACATTAAACAAATACTTCCTTTTTTGCATATTGGACAAAATTAAATTTGTTAACATTATTATGTAATTATTATATAATATATCATGCAATAATGTATATCTTTGTTATCTATGAATTACTATACAGTGAAACCACAAATTTTTTGTTTACTTTTTTGCTCTGAAAGCAAATTTGCCTGCTCCAAGAAAGCAATGCCAGTCTTTCAAAACTTGGCATCTGCTTGGTAGCATTTATACATATACATACATACATATTACATATCAAACACATATATAAGACAAAAAGGGGCTGATTTGCTCAGTGGTGCATGGTGGAAGTTCTACCCTTTATTGGTTCCCAGGAAGACAGGACTGCCATGAAGAGTATTTCATCTTAGCACAGACTTTGGTGCTATTTTGTTTTTGTTAAAGGGGCTGTTCACTTTGCAAGGGAATTTCACCTTAGCTTAGTGAATGTTGTGAAAATTTACTTTGCAAAGAATACCCAATTGCGTGCAAAGAAAATAAAAAAAATTCTTTGCACATGATTTACTAACCTAAGAGAAATTCCCCTTCCAGGGTAAAAAATTCCCTTGCGAATTTAATGGTCCTTTGATTTTTGTAAATAATCCCCTAAATTTCTCAGTGGTGCTCATGGTGGTACCACCTCAGGGGGACCCAGGTCCATCAAATTAATTAACAATGTTCAGTCAAGAACTAGAAGAATACTCCAATGAATATATCCTCAATAACATATGTTGTAATATTATAAATAACTTCAAAATTGAAAAACGGAACCTACAGAACCGTATATTCCTGGAAAACTACCTTCCGTATTGAATGAGAATACAACATAAGTGTTAATATTCCTAATATACATGTTAATGCCAGCAAAATTGTGGCATCAGGTTAACTTGTTCCATGAACAAAATCATATGTATAAATCATTCCAAATATTCATAGATAGAAAAGAGAGAGAGGGAATAAACAAATAACCAACTCCCTAAAATACAGGTAATTAACAGTATATAAAAGTCCTCCCAAATGGATTAGACAGAAAACCCCTTAGGCAAATTAAAAAACAGAGATGTTATATTGTAATTTAAAAAGGAAGGTGTTTTTTCAAGAATATAGAGTTATGTGGTCCCAACCAAAATGTTCAATTTTGTTTAAGAAATTATATAATGAAGTGGTACTTAAAGTAAACTTTATACTTAGCTGACTAAACGCCCCAAATTCTCCATGTGCATCACCTTATGTAGGTGTTGTGGGTGTTATGATGTAGTGTAATATCGTTCACATTGGCTTCATTTAACAAATATATTTTATATATAATATCTATTAAATTATCCATTTATACTTACAGATTGCATAGATATATTTTCTAATGGGTTGAGGGTTGAGCTATTTCAGATATGCATGATCACACATTATATATATCAGATTTAGGGAATCATAAATACTGCAAAAAATATTATTAAATCATAGCATATGTTATCCTAAATAAAATGGTTGATTTTAAAATTTTGATTCATCTAATTTTAACATCTTACTTCTTAAGAGTGCAAATCTACTTTAAAAAGAAAATTAAAAATTTCCAACATTAAAATCAACACTAAATGGAATTCTAAAGTAGTTGTATGCGTATAAGTGGCCTATATTACATATGGAGATTATAGCTTAACCTCACTCAACTTAGGTTTGAATAAAACTGGGAAAGACATAGCAGCTGCATCCTCAGAAACTGACCAATTCTAATTGTGAAGAAAAATAGTCACTTTAACTGCATTTATTTATTGTGTTTTTATACTGTGAAAAATAAATACTAATGACCACCTAACATTTGTAAAAGTGTATACATTTGGTTAAAAATTCTTTTAATTCGAATGGTTGGCCCCTGTAAATGTTATGCTACTAATTTTGTAAAATTGAATAAAATGTATGCGTGCCTCCAGTTAAAAAAATATAACGCTGATTTCCTAAAGGTGTGAGAATCTTAACTCACAAACTGTGTAAATATTCACTTCAATTAACCAAAATATGGTACTCATAAAAAGCCTGAGTTTCTTCACATAGGTTGAAATAGGAATGTGTTGAAGTTTCACTTCGCACAGAATCATGTGCAAAAAATAAATGAAAAATAGCAGAGCCTCCCCTCATTTTCAAAGCTCTCTTGAAACTCCCTTGCAAAGCGCAACTTCCCTTGCAAAGTTATTGCAGTGTATTTGCCTTTAGTAAACCCACCCCCTTGTACCTTGATATAGTGACTTATATATCTAAGAAGTATATCTAAGTGAATCACAGCCTGAAGAAGGAGCATGCATGCTCCGAACGCGCGCCTACTGGCCCTGTGCCCCACATCCAGTGGTGTCACAGCTGACGGGGAGACAATTGCCAGCTTGACTTGGAGCCTTGGAAACCCCTGCAGCTAGCGAGACAGCAGCAGCACCCCACACCGCCGGCTATCTGGATCAGGTCTACACAGCGAGCCTCCCCTTGTGACTAGTCATTTTAACTCTTACCCTGTGAGTTAATTCTTGTTTTAATTTTTTATCTTAATAAATTCATCATTAATCATTTTAATATACTGCACTCAGATTATTATTATTATACAGGATTCATATAGTGCCAACAGTTTACGTAGCGCTTTACTCAGATGAGCGCCGCTGTTCTCCACATTATATATCTACAGAGCTGCTTCCTCTTCCACAGCTGGCTGCACCTCTAGTGCGCTATATACATCTTTAACTCATCAAACTTCTTCCTAACCCATTCAAGCCTGAACTGAACTTTCCAGGGTCCAAGCTACCCCCAACCACTGGATTTTTTTTATCATAATCACCTTTACTTATAATTTTGTTTCCCACCCATCCGTCTCTCTCCAAGCGCCATATATTATATATTTTGACATTTTCTTTTTCTTTTTTGTATTTTTGTGTTTATACATCACTAAGCGCCGCACTTGTATTGATTTGAATCAAAACTTAATAACCTTCCCTTCCAAGACCCCCTCTTTCTCTGAACACAAGCTTGTTGTCAATCTCCACTAGTACTTTTTGGCACTGCTCCTGTCATAAGGTAAATAAGCACTGGTGGTGGTGGAAGCAGAATTCCTTAGTTTACCATGAAAAAGTATAACCCATTAAAAGCCCACTGTGGGAAATGTGCTATTTGTGGCTCATGTTCAGGGCTTAAAATTTCAAGTCCTGAGCTACTAGCCAGGCTTTAAGGGTTACTTGCCACCAGTTGCCCCACCCAACCCCTACCCTGCCCACCCCTAATTCCGCCCCTAAACACGCTGTCATAAGTTATCTCATGAAATGACACTTAAATGTTTTATGCAGAATTAAGTTCTAAAAATAAATATTAACAACAACTTTATCCATGCCCATCAATGCATCCTCACCTGTGACCATCAATGTAGCCTGCCCGTGTCCACCAACGCAGCCTGCCCGTGTCCACCAAAGCAGCCTGCCCATGTCCACCAACACAGCCTCCCCATCTCCACCAATGTCTACCTGTGTCCATCATGCTGCCTCCCTGTGTCCATCATGCTACCTCCCTGTGTCCATCATGCTACCCCCATGTGTCAATCATGCTGCCTCCTTGTGTCCATCATACTGCCTCCCCGTGTCCTTCATCCTGCCTCCCTGTGTCCATCATGCTGCCTCCCTGGCCGGGGAACTTTGATACATGTCACTCATCCCAGGTGATTTGTCTATTAAAGCCCGGGACCAGGGGGCGGGGTTGTGTGTGACAGCAAGTGCGGGGAAGACTCTGCTATTGAAATGAGAGCCACTAGTGATGTTCTCTGATGATCCAACCACCTGCTCACCTCTCTTCCCCTCCGAGCGCTGCAAGAAGGACTCCAATACAAGCCGCCGGTCGGTGGTGCTTCCCCCCTCGCTCCCAGGCAGCCCACGCTCAGAGGCCCTCAAAATCCATTCGCAAAATGCAAGCAGACGAGTGGAATTTTTTAGGGCTGTCATGTTTACACCAGTAAATGAATAATGGCAGTGGATTAGATGAGTTGCTGGTTGAGAAATGTGCTTCCCTTAATACTACTTACTAGGTGAGAAGTAAGAAGTTGCTACAGGATTATCAATTGTTCGGAGAATTACAACATGTATCAAATTCTCACAGAGATCACACTATGCAGAATCAGCATCTACTCCCCGGCATTGCTCAATTCTGCTGATGTTTCAGAGATTAAACAGGGAGTGAAATCTCTCCAAAGTGAAATAAAACCCCAGATGGAACAAATGTACCCATTAGGGCTGCAACTAACAATTATTTTCATAATCAATTAGTTGGCCGATTATTGTTTTGATTAATCAATTAATCGGTTAATAACCTTAATAAAAAGTGTGGTGTATAATTCAGTTAATATGTAAAGTTTAAAAAAAGGCAATGTATTCTTAAATATCTCTATACACAGTGGTAAATATAAATGACCAACTATATGGTTAGGGAGCAAAATATCTAATCCACTCTTAGAACAACAGACAGAAGAGATATACTGTATATACTATTAAAGGAAATATACTGTATATACTTTTAGTCTAGATATACTGTATATACTATTAGAAGAAAGATATACAGGCATACCCCACTATTAAGTACCCAATGGGGTTTATTTACTAAAACTGGAAAGTGCAAAATCAGGCTCACTTCTGCATAGAAACCACTGAGCTTATAACCCCAGATTGTTCAATTAAGTTTTTGTAATAAAACCTGGAAGCTCATTGGTTTCTATGCAGAAGTGAGCCTGATTTTGCACTTTCCAGCTTTAGTAAATAAACCTCATTGTGTACTTAAAAGTGGAGTATGCCTGTACTGTATATATTATTAGAGAATATATACTGTATATACTATTAAAGGGTGAATCTGGTAAATATCATCAGACTCAGAGATGAAATTTTTGCATTAAAAAAACAAACAATGTCTTCCTTCAAAAAAAGTCATTTTAAGAACGTTCGTTTGATTTTATAATTGTTAGTGGGGTTAAATCGACGTTCACTTTCAACCACAGTGATGGGAAAATTTAGAAATAATAGAAAACTTCTTGGTCAAAGGAAATTTCAGACAGTGTATGTGGTTTTCGTACAAAAATTACATTCCTTTTTAAAAGCAGAATGTTAAAAACAAGTGAAAATTTCAAACATTCTTTCATTCAGCGAATGTACAAAGAGTTTGCCTGAATATTCTTGTCTGAAAATTGATCCGTGTAGCCAGCATAAGGCTCGGTACACGTCTATGCAGTTTCCTTTTGATCTGTTTCTGCAGTGCTTTTTGCTGTGCATTTTGATTTTTGCGCACACGATTTTGCTGCGATTTGCGTTTTTGCTTTTTTTTTGGCCAATTTATTGTTGGGCAGATTGAAAAACACAAATTGCTGCAAAAACGCATTACATGCTTTTCTGCAGCTTCTGCATTGAAGTATGTTGAATCAAAAAAGCACCTCTTCGCGTTAAAAAAAAGTCCCTGACCCTTTCCAAATATGCAGTGGCTGAAAAAAGCATAGATGTGAACATGTCCCATAGGAAACCATGTAAATGAACTATAGTGCATTTCTGCAAAGAGCACCAAAAAACACATAGATGTGAACCAGGTCTAAAACGTTTAGTAACATAATGGGGTTATAAAAACTAAAATTAGCCCTATATATTAAAAATATACAGAAAAAGCAGATAATCACTACTGTAAGAGGTTCATTTTTTACTGTAGAACTGTGAAAGTAATATTCACAATAGCGATTATTTGCTCTTTTTGTACTATAAAGCGCTCATTTTAAAAAATAAATAGTAATTCATTTCATAATCGATTAGTTGTCGATTAACCGATTAGTTGTTTCAGCCCTAGTACCCATTTTACCACTTCTCCTTAGTCCATGATCTGGTAGCAACTAAAAAATAATTTTCCATTATTTTCTGCCCTTGTTATAAGGGTCACCAAGAGGGAGTGAATCTCCCCAACATATACACAGGCAATACAAACTTGACAGAGATGGATAAAACCTAAATGTCCATAGTCTGAAAGTTTCACTTGAGTACTTGGCATTTGCTCAAAACATCACTGATTTATGAAATCATGCATTGCTTTTCATAAGCAATGGTGGATAACTGATTAACTTTCATGTTTTCAGTGCCAAGAAAGAGAAACACAGAGGCTGTCACTACCAACTTCTACATCGGAGAATACAGGTTGATTGGCTTCTATGCTAAACCTCTTGCTTTAGTACTTTGTGGCCAAAGCAGCTAGAAACTTAGCCAAGCACTAAAAACAGATTGACTGCCCCTAATTTGAAGGGTAGTATATTAGTATATTTAATTGTACACTGAGCATTTTGATATAGAATCAGATTCATAGAATCATAGAATGCATTAAGATAAAAACAACTTCTGACTTTACAACCACTTTAATATTTTAAAATAGCATTATAATAGTAATTAAATCATAAACGATTTTCTTTTTTTTTTTTTGCATAGAGTTGGTAAGGATCAAAGCCTTTGTTTTTATTGGTATCTGTGACCCAATATTCTTTAACCCTCTAACCCTTCCCTGGGAAGCTCTGTGCAACACGCCTCAGCTACATGTGACCCCACAATACCCCAGCTTCCGGGACAGACACCTTTTTGTTGGCCCTGGTCCCACATTCAACCAACTCCCACCATCTATTACTCTTTACATGTAAGTACCTAGGACGGGCTCATTTGCCTTTTCCTGTTACTTCCAGTATTACACTAGATTTAATATTCTTATTCTTTTAGATATTTGTGAGCATCCACCCCTGATGAGTGTACTAACACGAAACGCGTCGTTAATCTAGGATGCCGACACACACATCACTACTAGCAACCAACCAAGTCCACCATTCCCCAAGCAATTGTGTTTTTACCTATTTATACCATGCCACTTCATTGCATTGTGCCGTTTTCAGTAATGTGTTCATATATATGGATTCATGGGAATTGCTCACTGATTTTTATTATTGTCATGTATTTGTAAGTTGACATTATTTTGCATCCTTGATGTACCATGTTAGATATATGCACTGCCATATTGTCATGAGTTTCACAGTTGATATGATTATATGTCTTTTATGTCCATGATGTATATGTATGTATGTATGCGCAATCCTGTGACCCATATATTCATACACTTTTCATGTTAATAAACATGTGATTCTTTTAAAATGTACACATAGACAACAATTGGATATGTTTGGTAAAATCCTGAAACAGTGATTGTAGAGTATTTTTTTTTAAATTCATAAATACAAATAAAAATGTTTTGTACTATATGTTTAATATCCAGAAACCTTAAAAGGGTATATATGTTTAATAAGAAATCATGAAAGAATAAAGACTGTGAGAAAGCAACACAATTGTAAGGCTGAGCATATGCACTATTGCATCTGTATAATCATTACTAGTTGCCAATCATAAGCAAGTATAGTGTGCAATAAAATTTGGCCTGAGAATAATCCAAAATGGAGCAAAAAAAACAAAAAACAAATGCAAAAAGAAAAGAAATGTCTAGCTCTCAGGAAGAGTACTATGTCTTTCTCTAGCTCTTTCTTCTGGTGTTAGATAGACCTATGCTCTTCACCAGGTACAAACAAGGCCAAGGATAAATCCAAGGGAAAAACCCAAGCTTAACTTACCACCAGCCAGCAGACAACCAAATAACCTGTCTAACAGTATGCATTAAAAGCAGGGGTTTACTCTGCACACATTTGCAAATGCATGCGTAAGCCACAGAGCCTCGTCAAGGCACCTAGTATCTGTGGTACCTAACACTAATTTATAAGTGTCCCCACAGTGGAGGCACATGCATTCTGATGGATAGGTGAGAGCAGGTGGACTGAAGGGAAGCCACACCTTCTTAAAGATACAGGGGCACGCTGAATACCCAGGATATAGCACAATGGCTGCAAAAGTGCATTGCCTGACCAAAAAACACGACAGTGATACAAAAAAGACGCCACGTGCTCCCATCTATAGCTAGCTATCGCGAAGAAGCATTGGAAGGCTAACAACAGGTACAAACAAGGCCAAGGATAAATCCAAGGGAAAAACCCAAGCTTAACTTACCACCAGCCCGCAGACAATCAAATAACCTGTCTAACAGTATGCGTTAAAAGCACCACCAGTGTTTTCTTTCTTGGGACAGGCTAAGTGTTCCTATCTAAATGTCAACTATTATCAGTCTCACAAGCTCAGCTACATGCTGGGAGCATCATCCTGGTAATTCTTAATCCTTTTGCTGGGCGCAAAGGTTAAGAACAGATGTTCTTTAGATTCCCAAATTTGGAAACTTGAGAAAGCAAAACAAGTAGGCTGGTCTACATTGAGCTGAATACCGGGCATAGCTTAAAGAGGCATATATAAATAGAGTCTGGGCTTACTTGTATATATGGACAATATATGCTGCAGTCCTTGCAACCACAAAATACTCCTCAGTTACTGTGGCACAAATGAGAGTAAGTGCTCATAAACCTTAGGACAAAAGATCAGCATAAACCAAGATCTCAGTGCTGGAACAAGTGCTCTAGTGCTCAACTCTGGGTCCTGGATGCACCAAGATTTTCTTTAAATGTTGGAACAGTCCTGTGGGATTTGGAAAATAGGGAACTATGTGTCAAATTATTTATAAAAATATGTGTGATAAGATAATCATATTTAAGAGGCAGAGGGGCAACTGCATGCTTTATCTGTGAATATAATTTATGTATAATACATACTGTATACCTTTATTACTAAGCTGGAAAACCTGTTGTGTCTGCTTTTTAAGTGTGTAACAGGAGGTACAGGTTAGATTGATAATATCCCATGCCCAATGCTGTAGAGGCACTTAAATACTTCTATTTATCCATCAGTGAAGGGAATGACAAGCAAAACGAGAATGGGTACGAGAGCCTGTGAAGATTATCAGATGCAGCCATAAAGGACAGACCTTTAAAGTGGAACTTCAGCGCAAAATGTTATTTCTAGTGTAGGTAGCGTGGGGAAGGGTTAAAATCACCATTATCTTTTTATAAATATTGCTAGTGGTGTTTTTGTTAAGAAGATTTCCCTTTGCTTTTTATTCAAGTGACAAAACAGAAAGTAAGGAATTCATGTGCAACACAAACAGCAAAAAAGAAATACTTGACTAAACCTTTCCCACTCTACTAGTGCACCACATCAAATTTAGAAGTGAAATTTACACTTACTATTGATCCTGGTGACCTACAGTATGGAATATAAAGAGAAATACATTTTGTTTAAGTTATTACAGGAAGAGGAACCAGAGGTAAGGGGGAATTTTCCAAAGATTAAATTTGTTCTGCTGAGAACAGCCTAATGCCCCGTACACACGGTCGGATTTTCCGATGGAAAATGTCCGATCGGAGCGTGTTGTTGGAAATTCCGACCGTGTGTGGGCTCCATCGGACATTTTCCATCGGATTTTCCGACACACAAAGTTGGAGAGCAGGAGATAAAATTTTCCGACAACAAAATCCGATCGCGTCAATTCCGACCGTGTGTGGCCTGTTCCGACGCATAAAGTGCCACGCATGCTCAGAAGAAATTCCGAGACGGGACAGCTCGTTCTGGTAAACTTAGCGTTCGCAATGGATACAGCACTTTCGTCACGCTGCAATGTTAAAAATGGTTTAATACAGCGCACTCTCTTCTTCTTTATAATGTGACAAGAATATAGTAGTTTTGCTGCTCATATTCACACACACTTCTCACAAACTTGTTTTGTTACTATTTATCGGGATTCCCTCAATATATTTTGATTTCTCACATCTGACAACATATTTTTGTATATTTTTTATTTATTTTTTGGCTTTAATGTAGAATTATTTTTTTGTGTTTCTATTTTTTTTTTTTTTTTGCGATTTTGATTTGTACTCCAGAAAATGTTTGTGTGTGTTTTTTGTGACAAGTTCCCACAACACCATTGATATGTTGTTCTATTTAATCTGTAGGAGATTGTTTGGTGTTGTTGTCCCTTGTTAATTTCACATTTTATGTTAGAAATGTACCTGAATCCTCACCAACAAACTGTCCTTTTTGGATGAAAACACACACAGGAGAGTAGAATTTACCCAAAAAATTTATTAAGGGGTCACAACTAAACAAAGAGGGAGGTAACGCTGGAGAAACTGCAGAAGTGGGCGAAGCCTTGGACCCCCAGGGCAGACATCAATTATTTAAAAGCAAAATTGGTGGCCTGAGGAGTCCTTATCTAAGGGAGGGCAGTCTGGTCCAGAAGTCCCAGAGATCCGGAAAGCAGCAGATGACATCTGTGTCCCCAGGCTGTGGTCATACGAGAGACTGCATCTTCTGTCAGACCAGACTGAACCCAGGGTCGTCACTCTTTGGTCTTCTTTCCACGCCTCCTTCCACGCAGTGGCTGTGGTGGTGGAGTTGTGGCAGCAGGAGGAGGAGGAGGATCGTCGATCTCAATGACATCCGTCTTGGGTGTTAGTTCCCCACTCAACCCCTTAAGTAGGACTTTATAAATCAGGTCCTCAGAGAGCTTGCGTTGACCCTCCTGCATGCCCTGCAATTTGGTGGCAGCCATGCAGGCAAAGGCCTCTTCAGGAGTGGGTAAGGCTCGGAGGGACGAAGAAGCCTCCTGGATCAGCCTGTACGCTGAATCCTGCACGGGACTCGGAGTGGCCTTCCTGGCCCTTTTGTATGGAAGGTGGAGGGGAGGGACCTGAGACTCAGTCAGGCTGCCACTGGTCCCAGGCTTCTCTTGGCTTCCACTTAGCCCCGCCTCCTCCTGGCTGCCACTAATCCCTGCCTCCTCCTGGCTGCCACTAATCCCTGCCTCCTCCTGGCTGCCACTAATCCCCGCCTCCTCCTGACTGCCACATTCCACAACCTCCTCCTGGCTGAGGTCTTCCTGTGTATGAAAAAGGGACATAGTTTTAGTATTGTTTTCATCAATCACACACAATTTTTACCTCCTGACTGCTGCAAATTGAATGTCAACAAATATAACAGACTATCATTCTGAGCCCAGCATTTTTCATTCTTGTCCCAATTTTGGGTGCCCACTACTGTCTATTGATATGTAAAACACTTTTTTCAATCAGCAATTAGTGATCAATAATAACATCTAGTAAACATCATTTCTTTATTGACTAGAAATCTGTAGAAGAATGCTATACCTGACTCCAGCTGGGCTCCTCCACTTCTTCCTGGCTGGAAGGCCCAGGTTGGACATCGGAAGCCTCAGCTGGTATGGAAGGAAGCGTGGAAGGAAGAGTGGAGAGGGATTCCCTGACTTCAGTGTGGTCTGACAGAAATCGCAGTCTCTCATAGTACCACAGCCTGGGGACATAAACGTCATCTGCTGCAGCTCCGGACCTCTGGGAATCTGTGACCTTCTTACACTCTCTAAGATATGTGCTCCTCAGGCCACCAATTTTAGCTTTTAAATAGGGGATGGTTGCTGTGGGGACCACCGGCGTCACCAACTCCAGCAGTTTCTCCAGCGCTGCCTGCCTCTTCTGTTTGTGGTTATAGTGGGGGTGTCTCACTTGCCATAGACAGGGCAGCTCCCTTTACTTGTCTATGAACAGGGGCAGGAAATTGAGGTCGTTGAACCCATCCATTTTCTCTGCAAGACACAACACAAGACAAACCCTAATGTCAGGTCAAACTCTCCTAATCTTGTTACAATATAGGCTTCCATTTCGAAGTAGTATAGGCGCAAGTTTAGATCTTACCTTCATTATCACGATCGGCGTCTCCGATGCTCCTTCCTCCGCTCACAGATCGTACGTAGGACGCACGTGTGTTATGCTTTATACACACTGCGCATGCGTATAACTCCGCCCGCCCCTGACGTTCTTTCTAGTCTATTCCCCGCCCCTTTTCGTTCGGCGCAGTGGGGGAAGAGCACATGGCGGATAGACAGCAGGTGCGTGCTAATTGTAGCAACGAGGAGGAGGAGGAGGAGGAGAAGGGCGGAGCCTGAAACGTCCCGATCCAGAAGGAGATTTAAGAACTCAAATATGTCCTTTGGGGAGATGTTGGAGATGGTGGACATCCTGAAGAAGTCTGACTATGATGGAAAGTATGGACCTTACCCCAACCACAATCTCAGAAAGGCAAAGATCATGGTGAAAGTGGTCAGGAGTCTGCACCGGAAATTCGGGGTACGACGATCGAAAGATCAGCTCAGGAAGCGGTGGTCGGACCTGAAATTACGAGAACATGAGCAGTACAGAAAGATTCGGAGAGTGCTGCAAAAAAGTAAGTAGTTGTGCTGTGTTCCTATTGTTTTTGTGTTTATTACGTGCTGCTCCATGTACTTTTAGGAACTGTTGTACAGTTTAAAATGGCAACTTTCATGTTCATGGGCACATTATTCGTTCGGATCAAACATTTTTCGTTCCAAATATAAAATAACATTGTTTAGCCCATATGCATTTGGCCACCATTTTGACGCCCTATACTTGTCTTAAAAGAATTGGGTTGTGTAGATGGCTTTGTTACTAGAATGAAATGCAAACTAGATTCTGTGTAAGGAGAGGACACTCAGCAGCTGTTTTCACATCTGGACACTGGAGCACTAGTGTGGGACACAAAAATGCCATTTTTATTAGGGGGGGCACACAGGTGCTCCAGTGTATACTATAGGGGGGTCTCCATCTGTGAAGCTTGTACCAAACAGGTAAAGTATTTCAGGTTGACAAAGGGCATTAAAAAAGCTACATGTTGGAACTCTGCTAAAATAGATAATTGTACCCCACTTCCAAGCAATGTTTCATCTTTATAGTTCTGACATTAAATATCTGTGTGCTAATTATACCATTTTGTTTGACATAGGGGAGAAAAGACTCGGAGGACATCCCTCATCTGAGGAGACCAGAGCCCCCCCCCTCTGGAAGAAGGTGAAATCCCCCCAACACAAGCTGAGCAGGAGGATGAAGACGTGGTGGAACTAGTCACCACAACAGGTGAGTGTCTGCAACCACAGGCTCAGATAAGAGATGGATGGCGGCATTTTTTTGAAACCAAATTTATTTTGGGGTTCCTCTCTTTTTAGGTGATCGTCAGGTTGTGGATGAAGATCCTTTCACATCCGAAAGTGCCCAGATCCTGATCGGGGAGATCATGGGGTGTAATTTACAATTGGAAATCATCAAGCAAAACATCAATGATGTTATTCCAAAATATCAAAACATCATTGATGTTTTGGGGCGAGTTTAAAACCCCTCAAAATCACTTTCTTCTTTTGTGTGCTACAATATGCTAAATGTTTTTGTGATTTTTCCCAAAGCCAAATTTGGAGGATGCACACAGTTTGTCAACATGTGCTATCTGCCATCACGGGAGATCAATGGACGCGTTTTGGGGGTGCAACCCCTTCCTCAATAATAAAGTAGCTGAGAGGAAGGGCTTGCTCCCCCAAAACACATCCCTTGATCCCCCGTGATGGCAGCTAGCACATGTTGACATTGGGAAATTTGTGTGCATCTTCCAAATTTGGCTTTTCCAGGGGTGATTTCCCCCCATCTGAACGCTATATCAAACATAGTTCCTAAATACTCATGTCTGATATTGCCTTCAAGTTCTACCAAATGTGAACTTTGTAAGATCAAGATTTGTGTCTTTTTTGTTGGTTTTACACAGGCCTGTTTTCTATAAAATGGACATTTTAATTTTGGATAATGCCACCACCAAAATTGGTATACAACAAACATGTTGGTTTGTCAGCAAAACCTTTGGTAAATGCACATGTGATTGTGCAGGTATTAAAAAGATTGTTAATCAAGAATGTGTGGATTATTGTCTCAACGCTACAACACTTTTGGGGTGATGTAATTGTTGTTTTATGAGAAAATGGGTGTTATTTCCTAAGGGCAAATCCACTTTGCACTACAAGTGCAGTTTCAGTGCATGTGCAAGTACACTTGTAGTGAAATGTGTTTTTGCATTTAGTAAATAACAGCCAACAGTGCTTTGTATAAGGTTACACAATCACGCCATTTTCTGCACTCAACACATTTCTGTCAGGGTCAGCTCAAACAAACACAAGCAGTAAATGTCCAGAAAGATTTTTTTTTTTTTTATTTGAAAAAGGCTTCACATATTGTCTGGCATATTGATAGCCCCCCTACCCGCAAAGAACTCCAGGTAGCGTAACCGGACATCACGGGCACTCAGGGAGGGCAAGCCAGGACGGCCACTTTCAAGTGCCGTCAGTGTGGTTTGATGTAGGATTCCGGCCTCAGGCCCAACTGAACCAGCATAGTTGGCCGAATGTTTCCGTAAAAAGTTATGGAGAACACAGCACGCAAGTATTATATGGTTCAGTTTATACTCCGCCATATGGATAGGTGTCAGAAATAGGCGGAACCGGCTGGCCAGGATTCCAAATGTGTTCTCCACCACTCTTCGGGCTCTGGCCAGCCGGTAATTAAAAACCCTCTGTTCCGGGGTGAGGGTCCTCATCGGGAATGGCCGCATCAGGTGGTCCCCCAGCGCAAATGCTTCATCAGCAACAAACACAAATGGGAGTCCTTCCACATTGTCCTCTGGAGCTGGCAAGTCCAAGCTGCCATTCTGGAGACGCCTGTAGAACTCCGTCTGGGGGCGATGACTCCACCATCGGACATCCGGCCATTCTTCCCCACGTCCACATACAGGAAGTCATAATTAGCCGACACCACCGCCAACATCACTATACTATTGAACCCCTTATAGTTGAAATAGTACGACCCCGAGTTGGGTGGTGGGACGATGTGGACGTGTTTCCCATCAATTGCCCCTCCGCAGTTAGGAAAGTCCCACCGCTGGACAAAGTGGAAGGCCACAGTCTGCCATTCCTGTGGCGTGGAAGGAAACTGTTGAGGAAAAAACAATAAACATTACTATTTTTACTCTGAAACATGGCAAGCAGATTAGACACAAACATTATGGGGCAACCTCCAGATAGCATTTAGTAAGGGGAATTTAACAAGGCCAAAGTATAAGGTACACCTATCATATTCCCCCTCCCCCCTTTCATGGGCCATTTCTAACATTATAGGGGGTGTGTGTAAATCTTGGACAGGTAACCCTCTTCACTTCATTGAGAGATGAATGCCTAAATAATGGGTATTACTTGGAACAGCCCCTCCTTAGTTACACTATTGGCAACCCACTGGACAGGTAAGAAGTGTCATAATACAAAGATATAAATACACATTGCACACATTTGAGGACATTTGGACATTCTGCTATTACCTATCAAGATAATAATAGGATACAAAAACTTTAAACAGTACCATTGGAAAGTATACAGGCAGGCCCTTGCACTACATGCTTTGGGGAATTCATCCATTAATCTCACCAGTAAAGAGATGGGTATAGTGTGTATGGGTTTGGCAAAGTCAGCAGATAGATGATTGAGGATAGATAGAGAATTGGGATCAGCTGACCTAGCAGTTGGGGGTTGGGAGGGTTACTAAAAATTATTTGGGGACACCACAAAAAAAGCCTCTGGCACTCTGCCTGAATTTAAATCAAAAATTACATTTCCAAACATTTTAGGGGGTGTTTGGGGTAAAGCACTACTATGGAGCTGATAAAATACATTGTTAAGTGACTACATGAGGTGAATATAGGGCAGGAGACACCATGCTGGGGAGGTTATTGAAGGGAAAATATGTATGAAGGACCTAAAATAATAATTACATAAAAATCCAGCATGCATGAGGACAAAGGGGACATTCACAGCATATTCCAATCATGGTAATTAGGGAATGAGGAAAGAAATACAATATATTAGCAAACATTCAATACAATAAAAAGTGATATAAAAGAATAAAAATCTTACCTTCATATACTCCTTCTGCAGGACCTGGATGATGGCAGAACAGGTCTCTGGGATTATGATACCCAGAGCCTGGGGGGAGATGCCTGTCGAGAACTTCAAGTCCTGCAGACTTCTCCCTGTGGCCAAATACCGCAAGGTAGCGACCAACCTCTGCTCCGGAGTGATGGCTTGCCTCATGCAGGTATCCTGCCTGCTGATATAGGGGGTCAGCGAAGCCAACAAATGTTGAAACACGGGGTCCGTCATCCTGAGAAAGTTCCTGAAATCATCAGGATTATTCTCACGGATCTCACGGATCTCACGGAGCAAAGGCATATGAGAGAACTGGTCACGCTGAAGCAACCAATTCTTGGTCCATGAACTCCTCCCCACCCTATTCATGGACTGCATTTGTGTCAAGGTCAGGACCCCAACACCAAGCCCCCACACAGCACGAACTCTACGAGGAGTACGCATACGAAACATGGCTAGAAAACGGTCGGCTGCTCAGAACGAAGTAACAGAACGCACTGAAGAACAGCAAGGCCTGTGAAGAGCGACCTGAAAAACAGCAACGAGCAGGCAAGATCACACAGAAAACTCCGATACCAACTGACTGCACGCACTGAAGAGCAGATACAAACCCACAAGCACAAACTGAACAGCAGAAAACGATCTGAAAGCCACGAGTCTGAAAAAGCGCGAATCGTCTCTCACCAAACTTTTACTAACACGAGATTAGCAAAAGGAGCCCAAAGGGTGCCGCGCTTGGTTCTGAACAGGCCTTTTCTAGTCTCTTCGTACGTGGTGTACGTGACCGCGTGGTTGGCGATCGGAAATTCCGACAACTTTGTGCGACCGTGTGTAGGCAAAACAAGTTTGAGCCAACATCCGTCGGAAAAAATCCTAGGATTTTGTTGTCGGAATGTCCGAACAAAGTCCGACCGTGTGTACGCCCTATTAGAGGGAATATCCCCTTGCTTTGGAGAGATTTTTTTTCTTACTTACTGCTGTCCCTCAGGGACAGGAAGTTAAAGGAAATCCCTCTGATGAGACTATAGACAGAGAACCTAACATTTTACATTGTATACAAAAATGAATACCAGCATAATGTAACTCAATCACACATGCATAAAAGTAGCAACATCACTGGCTTGCTATTAGCAAAGATAGCATCAGCAGTGGCAGAACCATTGGAGAAGTTAGCATTAATGCAGTATAGATGGAGAATCGAGTGCTGTCGTCCCCACAATGTACAAGCATGTACAGTATTTTGTGCATATATAGTTCTACCCCCACCCCCTCCCCAAGTCCTCATTTTCTGTTGCAAAAAAAAATTGAGGTGTTGTTTAAAATATTTTTTAAGTATTTTTAATAAAAGCATAACTAAATAAATGGGGATAGTTTATACCTTTGGTGCAGTTGCACCTAAATTGTAATTTTACATTTCCCCTGCTAGTCTGTGGAATGAACCACAAAAGAAGAAGATGTTTAAGATTCTTTAACCACTTCCCGCCCGGCCTATAGCAGATTTACGGCCGGGAAGTGGTTTTGTTATCCTGACTGGACGTCATGTGACATCTTTCAGGATAACGCGCCGGCGCACGCCCATAGGGGTGCACAGCACGGTGATTGGAGGTGCTGTATGTCACTCTGACCAATCACAGCTGATCATCGCGTGAACCAGGAAGTGCCAGTAAACAGCTTCCCTCGGTTCACACTGACAGGGAGAGCCGGTCAGCGCGGCTCGCCCTGTCAGATGGGGATCTGTGCTGATAATCAGCACATTGATTATCAGCATAGCCCCATCCGATGTGCCACCAACAGTGCCAATCAGTGCCCCATCAGAAACGCCTGTCAGTGCCCATCAAAGTGCCAATCAGTGCCCATAACAGTGGCAATCAGTGCCCACCACAGTGCTAATCAGTGCCCATCACAGGGCCAATCATCAGCGCTGCCCATCTGTGCCATCTATTAGTATCCATCAGTGCCACCTGTCAGTGCCAATCAGTGCCGCCTATCAGTGCCCATCAGTGCCACCTATCAGTGCCCATCAGTGCTGCCTGTCAGTGCCCATCAGTGCCGCCTGTCGGTGTCCATCGGTGCCACTTATCCATGCCTATCAGTGCTGCATATCAGTACCACCTATCGGTGCGCATCAGTGCCACATATCAGAGCTACCTATTAGTGCCCATTAATTCTACATATCAGTGCCAACTCATCAGTGCCCATCAGTGCCGCCTCATCAGTGCCCATCAGTGCCGCCTCATCAGTGCCCATCAGTGAAGGAGAAAACTAAATTTTATAACAGAAACAAAGGAAAAATGTTTTTTCAAACATTTCGGTATTTTTAGTTTGTTTAGCAAAAAATAAAAACCCCAGAGGTGATCAAATACCACCAAAAGAAAGCTCTATTTGTGGGAAGAAAATGATAAAAATGTAGTTTGGGTATAGTGTTGTATGACTGCGCAATTGTCATTCAAAGTGTGACAGCGCTTAAAGCTGAAAATTGTCCTGGGCGGGAAGAGGGGAAAGTGCCTGGTATTGAAGTGGTTAAGATAATGAAAACTTCACTAGTCACCAAAGTCACCACCTGCTGGACTGGTAAATATTATTAATCTTCTTTGGCTAGGGGAAAGTACAAATACTTACTGCACCTTGTCCCTTGCCTTCCCAGCAGCAGAGATCTCCTCCTCTGTCTAATGTTTTAGGTTGTGGATGGGCCTTCACTATCCTTCTGCACAATGCAGGACTGCTGTACGTTGTCGCCTCTGCGGTTTTTATTTTTTGCGCTATAAACAAAAAAAGAGCGACAATTTTGAAAAAAAGCTGTATTTTTTACTTTTTACTATAATAAATATCCCCCAAAAATATCTAAAAAAAATTTATTTTTCTTCAGTTTAGGCCAATATGTATTCTTCTACATATTTTTGGTAAAATAAATTGCAATAAGCGTATATTGATTGGTTTGTGCAAAATTTATAGTGTCTACAAAATAGGTGATAGTTTTATGGCATTTTTATTTTTAATTTTTCTTTATTAGTAATGGCGGCAATCTACAATTTTTATTGGGACTGCGACATTATGGCGGACATTTTTGACACATTTTTGGGACCATTGTCATTTATACAGCGATCAGTGCAATTAAAATGCATTAATAACTGTGTAAATGACACTGGCAGTGAAGGGGTTAACCACTAGGGGGCAGTAAAGGGGTTAAGTGTACCCTAGGGAGTGATTCTAACTGTGAGGGGGCAGGGCTTGAACACACAGGACAGTGATCACTGCTCTCAATCACAGAGATCACTGTCCTGTCACTAGGCAGGATGGGGAATGCTTTGTTTATATAAGCATATCCCCGTTCTTCCTCTCCATGACACGAACGCGGGCACCCGGCGGACTGTGGGACCGGCGGTCACGGAGACCGCGGCGGCGCGCACGCGTTCACGTCACCACTTCTTAAAGGGGACGTACCTGTACACCCTTTTGCCTGCCAGTGCCATTCTGTTGACGTACATCGGCGTGAGCTGGTCGGCAAACGGCTATCCTCTGAAGGTAATCTAAATGCATCCACTACCTAATGGCCCTGTAATCTAGTTTTCACAAAATCTTTCCTTATTGTGTTTTTTGCCTACTTTTAACTTCCCTTGTGAACCATTAAACTTTTCCTTTTTCCTCTCACTTCCATTTGTTTGGAAGAAGAAGTTCATGTTAGTTCTGGTCATGTGCACTGCACTATGCATACTGCATATGGCCACTGACAAGCGGGTAGCACCATTGCTCCTATACCAGGCCTTGATGTGAAAGGGGGCCCGGGAAGCAGGGAAATCAGATGTTGGCAGGAGGGGGGTGATTGGTCCTGTAAGAGGGAAAATGCAGGAACTGATAAACTATGGGGGTTATTTATGAAAGGCAAATCCACTTTGCACTACAAGTGCACTGCAAGTGCACTTGAAAGTGCACTTTCAAGTGCAGTCGCTGTAGATCTCAGGGGGACATGCAAGGAAAATAAAAAACAGCATTTTAGCTTGCACATGACTGGATGATAAAATCAGCAGAGCTTCTCCTTATTTCAGATCTTCCCCTCAGATCTACAGTGACTGCACTTCCTAGTGCACTTTCAGTGCACTGAAAGTGCAAAGTGGATTTGCCTCTAGTAAATAACCCCCTGTGTGTCCCTCCCTGCAAAAGTTGAAAGACCCCTTCTTACCCTCTCCATCCTGCTGGCTTTCAGCTGCTGCAGGGAGAGGCACACAGGGAATCAGTTCCTGTCCACCCCCTTCCCACAGCACCGATCACCCTCTCTGTGCACCATCCTCTAGCCCTTAGCTGCTCGTGCCCCATGCCCCGCTGGCTTTCCACCTCTCCTTCCGGCTGCTGCTGCTGCTTTCAGGATGGAGAGCAGGGAAAGGATCATATAATATGTCATATTTACTGGTCCCTTCCCTCTGTGAATGAACACAGTGAGTGATCAGTACTGAGTTCATTCATAACTGAAGCATAGTAAACTGTCTACTATGCTTCAGATTGTGAAAGAACAGAAACCTCTGTACAGAGTGCTTTCTGTTCATTCCCTGTCCAATGCAGCTGAGGTTGCAGAGATAGAGATGGAGGCATCTATGTCCTCAGTCCCTTTCTCCTGGCTCTGTTTGTACCCCTGATATTTCACCAACCCCCGCTTCCCCAACAGCTGTGTGAAAAAATAAATAAAGTTTAAAGTAGTAGGTAATAAAAAGAAGTACTTACTTAAAGTAATTAAGTAATTTTTTAAAAAAGTAATGAAAAAAATGCAAAAAAAATTTTAAAAATAATTTTAAAAGATAATAAAAAAAATATAAGGGCTCATTTACACAGATTGTCAGGCCCATACAGTGTGAATGAGTGGTCTGTTTGGGTGGCTAGGGCCGCCTGTTGTTCTATGAGGACACAGCAGTTGTACAAACATAGGCACAGGTCCTAATTTGAGCGATGTGTAAGTGTGGGTGAGTGATCCTGAATGCACACTGTCTGTGTTCGAGCCTGTACACCTGCATCCACCTGCCTGTTCAATTAGGACCTGCAGCTATGTTTGCAGAGGCACTGCATCCTTGTAGAGTAACATAGCCTGACTACGCACAGCTCCAGCCACGTAAAAAAAAAAACCAAAACACTAATTTACATTGTACAAGTCACAGCACCGATGTGAAGGAGCCCCAAGACCTTATTCACAATACTAATATTTATTAAGTCATTATAGTTTTTTATTTTAGATTTAGCACAAGTTGTGTTAGTTATTTTTGTTTGTGTCTGCTAAAAATGATTTTAGTGTATTTTTAGCAAAAAATATTTGATTAATATTTGGGGAGGAGGCAGTCAGGTAGTCTGTATGGGGGTTCCGTGATTTCTAACAGCAGCCCTGTTAAAATATCATAATCCTTGTGTTATAGTTGATGTCTTAATGGCCTAAACTAAAAAAATCTTGCATTGCAAGCTTTTGCAGTGCTCTGTTTTCTTTGTTGAGTATATTTCTAGGTGAAATAACAATGTGCAAAATCTTTGGCAATTATTATATGTGCAAAGTGCCATATGCTTTCATCTTTTTCCCCTGTGACTACAGTAGAGTCTGCTTGGATGCCTGCAAATTCAGGAGTGCCAGCATTGTGTCTAGCCTTTAAGAGAGATCCTTCAAGAGCTTATCCTTGTCTTTCTGGATAGTGTGAGAGTACCCTTTGGTAAGGCACTCGTATGATAGTAGAGGCAGCATACAATGCAGTAGCACATAGTGTATGCCTTTGCTATTGCTATAATGCCTCTTCAAACATATCTTCTTTTTTTGTAGTATATAAAGTTTTTTTATGTATAAATGAGGGTGATAGTAGTTGCATTTGGGGAAACAAATTACTTTATTTGCTAGCATCTGTTTTACAGACATCATTGAATGCTCAGTCTTTGAAGTTCCCAGGCTGGCAGCCTAATGCGTTTATTACAGCTCAACATGACTCGGCAGAGTCTGACGTTTTGGTGTATGGAGCTGCAAAGAAGTCAAGCTACATCAGCATCAACTCTGAATCACTGTACCCTCAGGGATGATGGATCCTCATGGTTGTATTTAAGGACAATGCAAATAATTTTAACCAGGCATGCCCCTAGACCTCCTTGCAGATGTGTAATGCAGTCGTTTCACTACATGAACATGTGAAATAATACTTTATCAGAGCTGCACTAGAATGCAGTAAAAATGTAAATCATGTTTGCTCTAAAGGAAGAAAAAAAGTATTGACAAACAAATACTATAAGTCATAGAACTTGTAAATTAATGCAAGGATACTTTATTTTTTTAAATAAAAATAGACAAGAAAAATCTTTTATGGAAGATCACAATACCGAGATTTTATGATATACTCTACAATGTAATCAATTAATAAACTCAATATTATCCCCAGAAAATAACTTACAATAAATAAGGGAAATTAATGAAATACGATTAAGGATTCTTTTTTCTAGATGTGTAATTAAAGATATCCAGGGGCTTTGTGATAGCATTAATCTCCAATTCTGAATATATATTACAATGCAGACTTACTTTACAGAGATATTTTACATTTATATTTCTATAGCACTTTTCTGGGGCAGATGGTGAGGCAGGCATCATAGGCACACTCAGTAGAATATCATACTAGGGCCAATTAATTTACCAACATGTCTTTAGAGTATGTGAGGAAACCCATGCAAGCACATGAGGAACAATCAAACTCTATGTGTATAGTTATGCATTTGGTTTTTTGACTGGGACCTGAACCAAGGACCCTGGTGCTGCAAGGCAGAAGTAAAAACTACTAAGCCACTGTGCTTTTCCTGTATTCTCTCCTTCTCAGAGCAAAGGTGTCTGCTCAACATTTCTTTTATTTCCTACCTTAGCTCTGTGCTGATAACTATCCATCATAAAAGTGTCAAACAACTAAGGTGCTGTCAGAAGTACAGTACATGAAAGAAAACTAAAGGTTTTGTCAATAGACAGTTTTACTTTCCTTTAATAGTATGGAAAAGTGTCAGTTTTCAGTACTGAGGTCAAGCGGGAAGTAAAGTAGCCTCTGTGGTGAATTACAGGACCATACTGAGCCTTCACTTCTGCCCACAATTTGTATATTTAAGCTCCCCGGGAGGATGCCCCATTCATGGTTAATAAAGGTTAAAGACATGAGAGCCAACAGCTGACACTTTGTATTGTTGCTGGCTCTTAATCCAGACTATAAAACAAATATTTAAAAAATCTATTATTATTTTAACATTTTAAAAGCAGTTTATGTGAAAGACAAACCTACATTTTCTGCCTAGAGGGAAATTATAGTGTATTTTAATGAACACATATTTTGAATTATCAGCTTGAAGTCCATGCCTTTTCTGGAACTTTTTGTTAACATATTGAAATCAGTGTTTTTTGCAAAAAAATTACTTAGAACCCGCAAACATTATATATATATATATATATATATATATATATATACAGTGAGTTGCAAAAGTATTCACCCCCTTAGCTTTTTTCGTGTTTTGTTGCCTCACAACCTGGAATTAACATGGATTGTATGAGGATTTGCATCATTTAATTTACAGAACATGCCCACAACTTTGATGATGTTTTCTTTTTAATTGTTGTGAAGCAAACAACAAATAGAACAAAATAACAGAAAAAGTCAATGTGCATAACTATTCACCCCCCTAAAGTCAATACTTTGTAGAGCCACCTTTTGCGGCTATCACAGCTCCAAGTCACTTTGGATA